>JAWZYV010017060.1:0-49661 GCA_038373885.1 Cheiracanthium punctorium | reverse complement strand
ACCCCTGAATATCCGTTTAACATTTACTTTATTTCCAATATAATTTATTAACAATCCCAGAAGAAAGTACAAACTCATAAGAAGTTGAAAGTGACAACCATGAGTTAACGGGATTCGAACCCGAGACCTCACTGCTCGCAGGCGAGGGCAGAGACGGATAGGTAAACCCACACAAACAAACAAAGACCCCGCCCCCCCCACCCACCATCACGATCTTCAGGCAGCAATGTACGTAAACAATCAAATGGATGTGTCTACATGTGTGAAAGCCCCATGAATTTGAAATCATAAACTTCCGTGAGCCGACCATGACAGAGCGGGCGGTCTTTCCGGAAATTTTCAACATCGGAAAGATTTCTGTTTACAGAGAAAAAACAATCTGAACCTTGTTTTACTTTATTTTAAATATTTCATAGTTTCTTTTACTCGCAGAAAAGCCATAAACAAAATAACTGTTTACATTTATAAATTAGTTTTTACAAGTATAATTATTACTTTTAAAAAATGGCATTCTATAAATTTTCTTTTTTTTTCCTTAAAACATACATTTCTATGTAGAATAGATGAAATGAAGTTAAGTTTTGTTATATTTATTGCAGTTTCAAAATGTTCCTGTATATTTTTACTAAACTATTTTGGTACTAATTTTACAGTGAAAAAGGAATATTTTATATCTCTACTTATTATAAAAGAAGAAGTCTGTGGGTGTGTCTGTGTGTGTGTGTGTGTGTGTGTCTGTCGGCAGCGTTGCGGACAAACGGCTATACCTAGAAACACCAAATTTGGTACTCGGGAAGATGTAAATATGTAGTTGTGCACCTCGAAGCGATTTTTTCAAAATTCGACCTAGAACATTTTTTATTTTATGTTTTATCCGATTTTTCGCGTTTTTCTCACCTAATTCGTAATAACGGCGGAAATTACGCTCGCAGCAAAACAGCATTTATATCATCGGATAGAGGAGAAAATTTTCTTTTAAAAACAGTTTGTTCTGAATACGAAACATGATTTACCGATTTTTAGGAATTTTTTTACTAAGCATCTGTTTTGGCGAATTTTTCGTAAAATAATTTTAAAACTGTCGCATCTTGAATTCTATCCATCATATCTCTTTTGATATTTTGACAAATCGTGAAACATTTTTTTCCCCTCTTTTAAAATGAAAACAAAAAAGTTATGTCAATTAGATGATTTTTTACGTATTTTAATGCAACCTAATGTTTAGAATTTAATAGCATCAACGCGATCTTACTCCATTCATTACATTGCGATCATGACACGAGAATTTATGCTGGGTTGCTGCCACAAAATAGATTAGAAAAAAGGTTTTCTTTCAACCAATGGAGTTTTTAAGATGGGATATCGGAATTTCAATTCGCAATTGAGGATCTATGACGTCAAATGCTTTAAGATACGTAAATATTACGCCACAATTTTAACTCATTTATTCCCGATCTTTTTCAACACAGGGAGATGATATTTTGATTAAAATTTACTGTAGAAATAAACGAAATAAACTAAGAAATTCACGATTACTATTATTAGAAGTGGTATTTTAATCCGTTGCTTATTTAAAAACTGAAATGTCTTGACGCACATGAAAATGTTCATTTTAAAAGTTACAAAGTTCGTTTTAAAGCGCAATATATTAAAATTTTTCTATTTACTTTTTTTATTTTTGGCATTTAATTATGGCACAGGCGTTGCCTAACATATTCATACATGTTGCGAGTATAGTTTTATTTTAACGTTGAATTACGTTCCTTCATAGCGGTCCTACATAAAGCAAAGTTTTAATGACACCGTTTGAAAACTAATATGCGAAATATCGAAATCAACTCCCTCAACAAACCGGGGTATCCTTAGCGGCAGTTAAACAGTGACGTCATAAATTTAAAAGTTTGGTGAAATTTGTAAACTCTGCAACTCTAACGCCCTGTTACAACTGAAGCGGGAATAATTAGCTCTTCAAGATTACACAGTTTGATGTTTTTCAGGAGACAGGACTATGGAGGATATATAAGATATCGCTATATTAGATAAATGGATATATAAAATGGCACCCTCTTGGATATTTTCTCCCCAAGGTAAGACGAAATGGTTTGCGGCGCTAAATACGCAAATCTTATAAAACTATGCATACATTAAATATATATGGAGAGTTTCCTTAAAGGCAACCTTTATGTGAAATGATCATTATTTATGCTAATGCGTAAATTGCAAAGAATCGCCATAGAATCAAAAGATCCAATTGGGGCCAAATAATCTAAGCTGTTTAAGCCAGCTTTGAAGAGGGAGAAGCTAAGATAGATAGTATTAATGTGCGTACTATGGAGGAGATTTGTAAGGATAATATGAACAAATCACAATATAGCATGCTAATAAATATTTCATGAAATTAAAGGTGTTTATCCTTTTTTAACGGTTGTCTTACAACCAACTAAACGAAAAGTAATTTTAATTTGCATTAATATATCCCGCAGTAATTTCAACAGAGGAGACTACTTGAACTTTTTTTAAAAATGAAATTCTGTTTTGTCACATGCAGATATATGATTTTAGTAAAATATTCGCTTCTTCCCGTATGAAGAGTGCGCAGCTATTTTAAAAACATCTCTTGAAAATAGCATAAATGAATTCAGAAGACCTCAAAACGTGTAAATACACCAAAATCTCGAAGTCGAATTTTTTCATGATTATAATACTTTCCTTACATGGTACATGTTCGGAAAGAAATAAACGGTTGTCCATTTCATGTAGTGTCTTAAGTATTTTAATGCTACAACTTTGAACCTAAAACAGTATGATCTAGAAATAAGACATTTTGAAAGCCAGGAGTTCCCTTCAAACCATTAAGCTTTCCACTTTTATGATAGTGAATGACACTGGCGTAGTTTTTTGAGTCATTATACTGCAATGATGCCAAGTTAGTACTCATGACGCAAACTTTACGTCAACAGTCAAATAATTTTGCTTTTTTTTTAAGATTCCACATCACGAATAAATTCGAATTACACATGTAAAGAAAATTTTCGTTTCCTACCGTGCGAAGAACGGGCACGCAGCTAGTATTAAAATAAACGTAATAAAATATCTCTGAACTCAACTTTTTGCCAATTGTTTTTTTTTTTTTTTACGAAAACAATGAAAAATGGTGATATTTCTATTCCTGCTAGACTTGGCAATATTAATAAGTTGGTAATATAGCTGATGAAAATATAAAAATCGGTTGCAAAAAGTATTATTTGACTTGACATTTTAAGGACATCTAGCATACAACCCCCCTAAAAAATGTTAGCAAGGACCCTGCCTTTGGGATCCCGGGACTTGAATCCCCGGTACACTTCTGATTATTACTACACTGCATGATTGTAAAATAATGTTATTTAATTAAAATAACGAAAGTTTATGCTGGCACTGCAAGAAATATTTACTGGTAAATACCCCGAAATACTGCACTCGTATAACGAAATAACATGTTGGTTACGCATCTTGATTTTTTTTCTAAAATTTGATTATAAAATAAAAAAAGGGGTAAATAGAAAACCGTTTACAAACTCAGGCTGCTAGAATGGGCCGAGAATAAAGAAACCGCAAAAATTAAGACCCTTTAGTGATTAATTTAATATTGATCAAATTTGTCACGTAACTGATTACTTTAAATCTTACTTAAAATATTTGAAGTATGCGTTCCATTCACTCTTTTTTTGTAAAAAGTAAGCTAATTTTATACAAAATAAGATAATTTCTCATAGAAATATAAGCATCTAATCTACGTCCAATGTACCAGTTAAGTTGCATTTCTATCTCAGAAATATGCAGACAGCAGAAATACTATTATCAGTAAGACAGATTCCGTAAAATACTGTTCCCACGACGCACTAGTGGGTCGCGGCAAGAATTTCGGTGGGCCGCTAGGAGTATCCTGTTATTACAAACTTAGGGAGGAGCATCCTGTTATTTACAACTTAACATTAAAAAAACTGATGGATTTACGACAACATACTTATGTGAACGGGCTTTTTCCAATATGGTTCTGTTTTTTTTGAAAGTACAAGAATAAATTTTGTGTGAAAAGTGATTTAAGTTTAAAAAGAATAACTTTTAATCCTGATATCGAATCTCTTGTAAATAAAAAACAACAGTTTCAGAAATCACATTGCTTGTGTTAAAATAAAATGTACTGGTTGGACAATGTGCTTCATTGAAATAACCTTTCCAATTTTCATTTCACCTGTGTTTTCTCAGCAGGGCATTTTAACACACTAAAACCATTGAAAGCTCAGTAATATCAAAATAACTTACTTTTGAGCTAAATTAAATTTATTTCTATAAAAGCATGCACATTTGACAAAATCAAAGGAACCTTTGTTCCATTTAAAAAGCATTTGTTCCAAAAATATGATTTATTGAAAGAACGAGAAAATAATTGGACATTGAAATTAATATATGTAGCCTATATTGAATATAAGGTAATAGGTTTAGATGTACTTTTTCCGCGAGTGGTAATTTTTCCAAAATGCATGTGAAGAACATGTGCTGTATTTTATATAGCCTATATTGGTTATCGTTAGGCAGTAGTGGGTAGGGAAAAAAAGTTTCAAGGTGAATGTGGGTCTTGGGACAAAAAAGTTTGGGTACCGCTGCCGTAAAGATTGGCAACTACGAAAATGTAGCAGGATTAGACTCATTCACACAAAAAAGAACAATATATTTGATAGTGACTTCAGTAAAGAAACTGTTTTCTCAAAAATGTCAAACTTTTTAAACTTTAAGGTGTTTATACAAACGAAAAAAATGAAATGAGACTGACTTCAGGTTTGTACGCTTGCCGATAAAGAAATTCGAAAGTTTCATTTCTTTCGATCCAGTTTAATATATATGTTTAGAAGACAGGCTGCGCCAATCTATTTAACATCTAAAGAACTTTTAAATAAGATTTTTTTTCCGCATTACTCCATGGAATTTTTAATGTTATTTAAAATGATATTTTGCAGTAATTCAGGTCATTAAATAAAGCAATGAACAACGAAAAAAATGACTGATCGCTTCAGAAAATGTATTTTACGGAAAGCAATGTTTCGTTTAGATATATTTTGAACATATCATATTCGTATTTTATTAAAATCTCACAAATATACGGAAAGTCACGATGCTGCTAAGCATTATCTTTCTTTCAAGATTTTCCTATAGTTTACAAAATTCGAGACTATTTTAGTGTACCTTTTGGCACACTGGTCAAGTTTTAAATTATTGCGTTGCATGTTTTTATACAGTATTCATACAATATTCACACAAATACAATTATTTATTATGAATAAATCTTTTGATTTTAGAATAGTTTTAATTATGTACATTAAACGTATATTTCTTGCACCTCTTATAATAAACAAAGTAGTACTCTCTGTATTTTTATGCATTTAATGCAAAAAAAAATAATGTGTTAAAATATCTCCATTTTGTAGAAAAAAAATAAAGAATAATTATCTCTGGGGAGTAACATTTCCGCGTTGATTGATTAGGATTAGAATTTCAAACACCATTTGCTCTTCTAAGTCATATAAGGCGTTAAAAGCTTCCGCAATATCACACACATACAAAAAAATAAGAATTCAGCGTGAGATTTACACCAGGATGTTTATACTACACCAATCGATTTTCCTTGTATATTTTAAAAGCAATAGATTTTATGGCTGTGTATGTTCGTATATAAAAACAGTGATTTCTGGAAATTAATGCATGCCATTAGGGATTTGATTTTACGCAATTCTGAGGATCACTTTTTTTTTCGTTTTCTTGCCGAATTTAATCTGTGTTTTGAGTTAGCTCACAAAACGTGCCGATTTGAAATTCAGGCTGTAAAGCATTTTTTTCTTGTTAACGGAATTATTTAACATGTATATGTATTTTTTGCAAAGGAATTCAATATTTATTTATATATATATACATATATGCGTATGTGTATATATATATATATATAGATATAGATACATATATATATGTGTGTGTGTGTGTGAGAGAGTATATATATATATATATATATATATATATATATATATATATATATATATATATATATATATATATATATATATATATATATATATAAGGATGTTTACATAAATCAGTGTCTTTCAAATCTTTTTCGGTTTTGTAAAATGGGCTATACTCAAGCTGGAGATTTTCAAGATGCTTTTCAAAAGCACGTGTTTTCCTTTTTATTTCTTTCTTCCATTTTCTTTAGTAAATAAAAACCCTTTTTAAATCAATAAAATACTTGAATGGTTCTTGAATTTCAAGAATTGCAATAAAAGAAACACATTCCATCTTTGCAAACAAATTTTATTTCACACACTACAGATAAATTTATGTGACTACAAAGCTACAGTGTGACATTTTTATAAAGTTTCTTTCTCGATTTACTTTATAAAAGCCGTGTTAGAGTTCCTGTTTAGGTTTTTTAGATATCGTTTCATAACTTAAATTTAGGCAACCTGAACTGCATTAGAATGATTCAAATGTTTTAAAAACTTGTGCAAATCGGTTCACAGCTTTGTTATGTACCTTAAATAAATTTATTAGCGATATACGTGCCACGTCCATAGCATACTTTCAAATAATAAACGACGGTACTTTCATAAATGACGGTCGTTATTCTTGGATTTATACAACGCTTTCGATTCATTCAGATATATTTTGAACATATGATATTCGTATTTTATTAAAATCTCAAAAATATACGCAAAGTCACGATGCTGCTAAGATAATCATTCTTTCAAGATTTTCGAATAGTTTACAAAATTCGAGACTGTTTTAGTGTACCTTTTGGTAAAGTTCTAAAATTATTGTGTAGCATGCTTTTATTAAGTATTCACACATATACAATTATATATTATGAATATCTCTTTTCTTTAAATAGTTTCAATTGTGTGCATTAAACGAATTTTCCCTGCACCTTTAATAATAAGCAAAGTACTACTCTCTGTATTAGAAAACACATATTTTCTATAAAAAAACTCAGAAATTTAATGGTTTTTTAAAAATGCGTTAAACGATGACACATTCACTAAATTCATAGGTGCCAAGCATTACGTAATGTAATTAACCACTTTTTGTGAGTAATTTTCTATTTAAAATACTGTAACATTCCTAAGGATAAGGCCCGGTAACTATTTTGGAAAAATTTTCAAAAAAAAAAAATACTTTTTACAAAAAGTGGTTAATTACATTCCGTAATCTTGGCACCTATGTATATTATGACATTTTACTTTATTGTTGGTCGAAATTCTGGTTGCTTTTTACGTCCCACAGAAACAGTATGCTTAATTTGGGTTTATGTAAATATGTTACAGTAAATTTACGTACAAGTGGAAACTGGCTTTTAGGACTATCATGCCAAAATGAATTCATGCATTTCAGATGATTCAAATATGATCTGAAGTATGCTTTTTGGATCAAGTGTTACGACTTTGATCTCAAAGGATTAGATTCCATCTGGATACTTTCGTTGCTTCAGCAATATGTTCAGACAGAGGTACATCGATACAGAGGTATATCGGTACAGAGGTATATCAGACAGAGGTATATCGATTTTTGATGTCTCCAGAAATTCATGTTCACATAAACTAACTTACCCATCATTTACATACAGAGTGTCCAGTAAATAAGACCTTAATTTCAAAATGAAAAAAATCTAAAAAGAAAAATCATTGTGAAGAAAAATTGAGATTATTCCTAAGCTGAGAATTACGATGTTCCGGAAAGCGAATTACGTTCGGAAATTTTATATTTATATTGCAGTTGCAAACAAAAACCTAAAAAAGCTGTTTTTTCTAACATGTGTAATTGAATCGGTGAGTGCAGATACCACCTCAGTCACAAAAAGGAAATTTTTCAGGAGAGAGTAAAAACTTCATAACTCCTCCAAATTTTCAAATATTTAAACTTTTTTATTCCTCTGTCATTACATGCATTTATGTTTCTGTCATGCAAATATTACCTAATTTCGACATCAATTAGGCACAGGAAAATTTAAAATTGGATTCGGACTTATGCTGTTTCTGCACTCAACTGGTTTTTAGTCAGCTAAAAACTTAGAAAAAGGTAATCATTCAAATCAAATCAAAGCAAATTAAATCACCATTTATTGTATAACCATATTTATGGTATAAAAATGTCAAGAACATGAATTTAGGAGAAAAAAAAGTGCTTTGCTTGCAGATAATGATGGAGATGAAAATCTAACATTGAAGCTGGAATAACTATTTTTTAGAAAACCACCCCTAGGGCAGGTCAGGTGGCCAATAATAGTGTTAAAATAGATCATTCTCGACCATTGATCATTGTCGCCCATCGTTCGAAAAAGAAGCCCCGTATCTACGAAACTTCTCAACAGACTAACGTCGTTCTTGCCCTCAACACGCATCTTGCCTTTCTAAGCTTATTTTCATCGAAAACGATTTTTGTGACTGAAGTGGTTTCTCCACTCACCGATTCAATTGTATTACTTACTAGATGAGCGTATGATACGGAAATTTAGATGTATTTGAGTGAAGCGACGTCTTTTGTCGATATTACCGTTGGAACTTTAGATATTTCTTACTTTAGTTTCAGCCTTATCACACTTATATATTTTTAAATGAAGGTATTATTTATTAATGTTAATATTTTAAGCAACTAATATATTGAATGCAAATGATTTCTTTTTAATATCTTTACTTTTTTATTTCTTATTAATATGGATGGCTGAGTTTGTTCTGTTGAAACACAGTGCTCCTGAAGAAGAGCATAAACGCGGAAATAGTAATGGAAACACATATTTACGCTCCAGAATCGGAAGGGCATAATATACCTTACACTGCAATGCTTCGTATAAAAAGTTGAAGTATCTCTTAAAAACGTATGCTTTGGAAACTTTCAAACAAAACTTAGATAAATCACTCATGTTTCCTCTTCAATTCTTGTGTGTGGTGTTATTTGTTGTATTTTTTCCTTTGAATATGCGTTGAACTCTTTTCCATGTCTTTGTTGAGTCTGGATTTGTGATTGATGTTCAGAAATTATTTTGGAAGAAATTGTCTCTTGTGATGCAAGTTTTGATAAGTATGAAAGGATCAATACACCAGAATTAGGCAAAATAAAGTTTTGAAGGACATGCCAATTTTACTTTAGCTTCTTAAAATATTCCAAATAAAGTCAGTTTTAGAGAAGTTTATTGGGAACAGGGTTTATAATAACATTTTATTTACTACTAGAAGATAAAGCACGTTGTGGAGAAAATTACAACGGGGGCTATAACAAATATCTTTTAATGAAGAACCTCTTGTGAAACTATATTGTGCGTGAATTGCCTCTGGTCGCTCAATAATCTTCCTTGCTTTGGGTTCGACTCAGTACATCTTCACTTGACTTGCAACTCTTGATTGTGATAATGACACAGTCCGCAGCCAAAGCCCCGCAGGAATTATCGGAAATTGATTATTTCAAATAGTGAAAATTGTGAATCTGGGTAATTTATGAAGGAGAGTTCACGAAAGGTGTAAACTTTTCTATTCTATAAAAACTTTTTAATAAATAATTCAAAAGTATCATTGTTGCCAGTTAAGTTTCAAAATTAGTTCGAAATTCAAGGCTTCATGCAGACGATAATGTGGATTATTTTAAGAAGCTATTTCAAAAGAATTGAAATCGGGAAAATTGCAAATCTGTATAAACTATGACGTAGCGTTTGTGAGAGGTGTACAGTTCTCTATCCCAAAGAATCGATTTCCTATAGTTAAAAACGGCAAAAAAATTGAGAGATCAGATTTGAAATAATTACAGCGTGTTAAATCTACACGCTAATGCGTTTCAATGTAAATACCGCGAATTGTATTCTCCAACCCAGAGACCATGAAAAAAAAGTCCATTGAGTTTTTAACGTATTTTTAAACTCGTGACATCAAAATGACATAGATTTCACATGCGATAGCTCACTTTCTTCACTCATGTTACAGTTTTCTTTACTATCGAAAGCTTTTTGGTATTGAAAATTATGCAAAATCATTAATCATTCATCTTAAAATTTAGGGAACGGGTAGATTTTCAGATTTTAAAAGTAGCACAGATTTCATTCTATATGTTTTACATAATTATGAAACTTTTCAAGCCGATCGCACCAACTGTGTGAATTTATAACAGTTTTAGACAATAATTTTTAAATCTGTTTGGATTAATGACGGTAGAACTTTTGTTTTGAAGTGGTCAAACCGGAATCGTTAGAGTGTGAGTCAAGGATCAGCCTAAATATCCACTAGAATTTTTGCATTGATTGAATATATTAATACTGCAATAAATTTGAATGTCATTTCCGATGAGAGTTTATGTGTGCGTGTGCAATTTCCTTATAAAAGTGTTTTGGTAAAAATATAATATTGTAATGCTGCTTTTACTGCACAATATGTAGTGAATATTTACAATAACTAACAAGAAACATAAATCAAGCCATACCGCATCTATTGTAAAATATTTTCCAACATGACAGTTTTTCTGTGACAAAAGAGATTCGAGCATGAGAAAAATTTCCAATATTGATTTTGTGAGAAAATAGTTAGTTGCAAAAACATGCACCTCAAACTGAATATTTTAAGTTGTTAATATAGCCTACATAATCCATTTTTTTTATAAAGATTGGGATATGCTATTTTGGTCACTCCTATTAGCACACAGATAATCATGTGAGGTAGGCCGAGTGACCATTTTAGTACGTCTATCTGGGACTAAGTCACACCCCCTTCCTCTAATGGCTTTTCGAGTGCAAAGGGATTTGAATAAAATAACAGCAAATAACAGCAGTCTGTCTGTAAATCTCTTTAACCATGATAAATTTTGTACGGCCTGTCTTTCAGTTAATTAATATATGATGTACACGATGTAAAAAAATTTCAAATTGAAAACATTTTGTAGATAGATCCCGTAAATTGCTGTTCTAAAAAAATGTCGCTAGAACGATTAAATAAGTACAGTTATTTGAAAAGTAACTTGTGACTTATTTTTGCCTGATTTGTGCATGAGGTGTTTTCAAACACTTACTATTATTGTTATTATTATTATTATTGTTATTGCTGCTAATACTCTTTCTTTTTTCAATTATTTTGAAAAAGCTCATAGTACATGTGTTTTCTTTGCTTTTCAAGCAAATGTAATGTAAACGAACGAATATTTACGTCAAACTCAGTCTTGTCTTTCGAAAAAAACAGACAGAGAGAACGGTACTTTATTTAATGAACTTCAGCCTAAATTTAATATTATCTTTTCATATAAAACTACCATTTGGTTCATCTTCAGGTTTTTGACCATATTCTGAATATGCCAGCAGACCGCTTCTTCGAAAGCTGAGCATTGTTAAGGTTGAAATACAGAAGAGAGTCAGAAGTCGATAAAATGTTAAATTATCTACGTTATTTAAATTCCTGATTGCTGCGATTTCTGATGAATTTATTAAGAAATATTGCTAAAACTATTTATTATAAATTGGAGATAAAAAATATAATTTTACGACAAATGACAGTTTTTAACCATGACTAATTATATAATATGATAAGGAAATCGAACATAATGAATCATTTTGTATGATAAAAGTATTTTAATTTTTATGTTTAAGATTTTTTCTGATATTTATAGCATTCACCAGAAATTTTAAATAGTTTTACTTTGTAAAATTAAAACAGCGATGACGTCTTTTTCGCCGTATCCACAGACTTGGTGACGTAGGAAATGTAAGGTTTTCTATACGAAGGCGGTATTGCAAATAGTGATATCCGGTGAGATGGGAGGGTGTTCCCGTGTTCCGAGATTTCCTACTGCCACTGTTGCAAAAGCATAGTTGCCAACTCTCCCTATTTTATCGGGAGATTTGACACCACTAATTTTTACTTCGCGGTGTACACTTAAAATAAGTCCAAATGTTTAATGTAAAATAAAACTATTTCAAAATTGTGGTGGGAAATCCCCGAGAAAATCGGGAGAGTCGGCAGCTATGCAAAAGGAGAGTAACGCTGCTTGCGGCATGACGCACAACCTAACAGATATACATTGGCTAAGAACAGAAACTTTTACGCCATCTATGAGTCCACGAAAGTCGTGTCATCGCAGATTTATTTTCAGAAAGTAAAACTATTGAAAGTTTGCGGTGAATCTACTCCCGCATCAAACATTTTACTGATTTAAGATAGAAAATTTAATTTTACGACAAAGACGAAATTTTAGCTATCACTAATTATATAATATGATATAGAAATAGATCATAATAAATTATTTTTTATCAGAAAGGTATTTTAATATTTATCTTTAACTTAAGATATTTTCTAAAATTTGTATCATTCCCAGAAATTTTAAAGAGTTTTACTTTGTGAAACGAAAACTCTGATGACGTCATCTTAGAAGACCTACTGATGACGAAAAAGTTCCTGTTCTCAAGCTTTCTGCGTCTAGGAGGTGTTGCCATTTGCCATGACAGGATGAATTTTTTGCAGAGGAAAGGGACGCTTGCACCACATCGGTGCACGCAGGTCGTGCAGTAGAAATCGGCAACAGTAGTCTGCGTTGATAGTTTGTCCTGCAGGCACAGCATGCGTAAGAATTACACTTTCCTCACATTCATCGTGCATGCGTCGTGTATGGAAATACAATTTCACTACATGCTTCTAATAATGTTCGATAATGTTCTGTTTGATTTTTATCACGTGCAACCTCTATTTTAAGCCTCGGCCACTTGTCACCTTTTGAAAACACGCTTTAGAGCGATCGAAATAAAACTTTCACTCTAGCAGAACACAACAACTACCTTTTTAACGAGAGTTTTCAGTTGTATTTCTTCGTTTTGTGCTTCTGATACCCTTGGTTTTCCTCATATGATGCATGAAATATGCATATAATTTTTCATTACATTTAAGTTCATTCCTTGTTCCAAGGAATGTTTAAAATGTATAATGCCAATATAAAACATGGACAATTTTGTGCGCGAATAGACACACATGTTAGTGGATAGGAGTTCGGTGCAATTTTTGATTTACAACGAAATGCGCATATGATTGTAAAACCAACTTCTCTAAAAGAAATTAATTTTTGAGGAATATGTATCTTAGTAACCTTTCTTTGATTAGAATATTTCGACGTGTGATGAATATTTCTCAAATGTTTTATTTTTAGCAAAAGGTATTTGACGCTATTGTTTGAATCATGTAAATAGAAATATTATTCAGTTCCTCTCATTGTCTTCATGTTTGTCATTATAATTGTGTGTCAATTATAGCATTCTTTAATTTTCTCATTTGTTACTTGAAGCTAAAATGTAATTGATGACTTTATATTGCATTATAAGAGAACGTTTCATCTTCTCATTCTACAAGTTCTGATAAAATGAGAAGTAATGCCGATATTAAAAGTAGGAGACGTAAATTTACATCAAACATGATTCGATATAATTTCCTACCAGATCTTTTCGGAAAAGTTTCTCCCGCTATCTTCTTTTTCGTTATTGCTTCTTCAAGTTAATTACAAATTTTAATATCAAACAAATCTTCCTAAAATTTGCGCGGGGAATCTTCTGAAAAAGCGTAAAATTTGGCAGCTACGTAATTTTGTAAATTACAAGCGAATGTATTAACGAAGAAGATGATCAAATTTTCTGTAAAATTATAAATAGTTTTCTCTAGTAGTAACATAACCTTAGTCTAGTAGTAAGATATATCAGTAGAGCGAAATTAAATTAATTAATTTCTTACTTTGTTTCTATTACAAAAAACAATCATTTTTTGATTTGCTTATGTATTGAAGATAAGTGGACAATGTAAATTGAAAAAATGTTCAAAATAAAATCAGAAGTATGACTCAAGTAAAGTTATTGGACATATGATTAAAGTAAAGAAAAATTTCCTCTCATTCATCTACAAAATGCTGCACATTTTAATTTGTTTACGACCCTCGTACAAAAAATATTTCCAAATAGTAAGGTTTGCTCTATACACTAATGAGGTGATATAAAAAAAATCAGCCTGTCGTTATTAAGCATCCGAAAAAAAAGTTTCAGAAAAGCATGATATGGGCTATGCATGATTTTGAACGTAAACCTTTATTGCTAAATTAAAAAAAAAATCTTTCGTAATGACCCTGAAATGCGATCATTTGCGGCAAGATTTTTCATTTGAGAGCCATTGAAAAGAAGTTTAACTCCGCGTTACATTTATATTCATATCTCTAACACTGTTTTAGAAAGTAATTTTCAAATTTTGTGCATAACCTTATTAATGTATGAATTATATTTTAATAATTGGATTTTTTTACGGGGTATGTATAAAAATTTAAAAATTACAGTTTTGCAAATTAACGATAAGAGTTTTTTCGTTGCGTAATCTTTTCTCCCTTATGGGGTATGTATAAAAATTTTAAAAGTAAATTTCTGAAAATTAACGATAAGAGTTTATTTGTAGCGTAATCTTTTTTTAGACCTTATTTCGCATTTTTTTTCTCAATTTACATTGTCCTATGTATCTCTTACAGATACTAAATAATTAAGGCCCGTTTGCATCTTTTCGGCACAGCCGGAATACTACAGAATATGCTTTTTTATAAAGAACCACACTCTATAATGAAACTCACATAGGAGAGTTGGCTTGCACTCGACTAATTTTTCTCGAGAGATTACATCATTGCCAAACGTCCGGAGATTTTGCAAATAACCTGAAAAAATCTGCATATCACTATTAAAGTTGTTTTGTGAGATGCTGTACAAAAAGGTTTGCTCGAAGAGTATTATTACAAACGCTTGTATACTATTGTACTGAACTTGAAAAAATCGTTTCTAAACTGCCATAGACCATAATATTTTGAGCGCACCCGTAGAAAAACTACAATCGCTATATGCAAATTTGTATAGAAAAATTAAGAAACGGGTTGCTCATAATCATTTTATTAAATTTATTATTGCTTAAATTAACCTTGATTTATTTTTGATGAAATATTGTATTAAAAATTTCTCTAGAATTTATACCTGCAGTTTCCATTTTTATTTATAGTTTAAAGTGGTTTTCGAAATATAAAGTTAATAATGATAAACTTGATGACATGTGTATGTGAAACCAGAATGGTAATTTTTTTACTATAATATATATTATCATTGTTGCCAACTCCTCCCACTTTTTCGGAAGATTTTCAAACACAGAATTATTTATCATTAAAATTTTGGACTATATTAACCTTCAATTTCTAAGTAAAAATTCGTGGTGGAAAATCTTCCGACAAAATC
Organism: Cheiracanthium punctorium; assembly: GCA_038373885.1. NCBI lineage: Eukaryota > Metazoa > Arthropoda > Arachnida > Araneae > Cheiracanthiidae > Cheiracanthium > Cheiracanthium punctorium. The sequence goes on along the minus strand of JAWZYV010017060.1, from coordinate 34,378 downwards.
GGTAGAGTTGGACGCTATCTATTATTTTCCTCATGTAACTATATCGCACAGTATGAAAGATTTTGGCAATAGTAAAGTAGTCAACTACTCCGGAAAACAATTTAACACTTTTCGCCATAGTGACTTATTAAAAACATATTTTAATTATAGCCATTCCAGACATTGAGCTGACAAATTATCCTGTAATTTAAGCCAAAAATTACTTTGTAAAAAAGAGTGGTTAGTGAAATTACGGAGATTTTCACAACTCTGCAATTGGGCATTCTTCTCGAATCTCGCGTATTTAGGATTATGGCCCAAAAGTGTTGCCAAAATGTTGCGTTACTAATGCAACAACTGAAAATAAAGTGCCTACAATTTACTGTACATAAATTCCTGTTTACTTTGTGTGTGTGAGGTTTTGATCAATTTATTAAAAAATAACGCTAATCCTATATGTTATGGAGCTCTGGTGAAAAAAAAATACTTTAAAAGAAAATGTCTGCCAATTTATGTTAGAAATATGCTCAGTAATCAAAGAAAAATTTTACTTTTCCTATTTAAAATTATATTAAGGCTCATTTTGTAGTACATTGCGTTTCGAAAGCTATATCCTTTTATAGAAAAATTTGGTTGATTAGCTAAACGTAAAATGATCGATACGTAAACAAGACAACCCTTAAAGTAACGAACCACTTGGTCCCTTCGAAACCTATTATTAATCCACGGAACGAATGTTCTTTCTTCCACCGTAGGTGGAAGCAGATTAATCGGCACGTTCTCCTGTTTACACAACCCAACCAAACAGTCAGGTTTACGTGATACATGATCATAATTCATCGAGGAGGCGCAGCATGATGCTGAAAATAAATATGTATATACATTATTGCTTATTCAAATTCCTGGTTGCTAGAATTTTTGATTAATTTATAAAACAATGTTGGTTATAATTTTACAAAGTGCAATTTTATAACGATCACTTTAAAAGAAAGATTAAGTCCAAGAAAAACAAGAAACGCTAATCATTAATAAACTAGCTGAAGTACCCGTCCTCGACGGGTTAGTGAATGCAAATTTCCAAAAAGCAAGAACTTTCGTCAGCATTGTAGGAGTACACAGAATGGATGTAGTATGTTGCCAAAGTAAAGAAGCGAAGTTATAATTTTTATGTATTGTTAAAATATTACAGGTTAGACAGTAACTAAGTAATATCATTTCATTTGCTTTAGTCGTAATTATGTGATGCGCGAACGAATATTTACGCATATTGAAATAATTTTCGTAAAATCTCAAAATTTAATCAACATTTTTGAAAAATTGGAAGCCTAGAATTTAAGTTGAGTGACAACCTATCATGTCACCCAAATTTGTTTCATTCACTGCAGTCTTTATTTCGTGATGCTGGAACAAATTTTCAGCATATTAAAACGATTTTCGCAAAATCTCAAAATGTAATCAAAATATTTTAAAAATTCAACGCCTATACATTAGGGTGGAGCACTCTTATATGGGAAAAAATTTTTTGTTAAATTTTCATTTATAATAGTGATCAAAGTGTGACCCAAGATTAGAGGATTTTAAAAAGAATAACTTTTTTTAAATTAGTATTTTCCTTCTACCCGCGCATTTATTTTGAAAATTTACATTTGTGCTACCATACTGATAAAACTTGAAAGAGCATATTGTTTATAAATTCTATTAAACTACTTATTATTATGAAAAAAACAAGTCATATAGAACAAATAATGCTAATTTACTAAAAATGTGAGATACTTAAAACATAAAATATACACAAGCATACATAAATTAGTCAAAAGAGACCTTAAAATCACGTTTGGTGTCGAACTTGGGCAAGAGTTTTCTTGACTCAATTTTTGATTTTCTGCGACCTTCTCTGGCCTTCTTATCACATACCTGAATAGAAACCTCTGTTAGTATCTTTACTGAACGTTCTACAGCCTGGGTATGGCATGGCAGTCTTAGAAAAGGTATTTTTGTACTTCTTTTTGTTTCCACCATCGAAAGCAAATCTTCATTCTTGACGTCCCTAAGGATGGGAGGTTGAAAATATTTTTGTTGCCAATCTATAAGCTCTGTGTATGATTTGACATTAAGCTTAATTTTAGGGACCACAAAAATACGAGGGACCTTTTCAGAATTAGACGCTTCTCTTGCTTTTATAATCTTTCTAGCAGCAAGTTCACGAATGTGTTTCTCAGGATCTGAGAGCATCGACAACAGAAAATTATCAGGATGCGCAAAGAAACTATTCCGCTTAATGACAGGGTCGACTACATTTTTTAGTTTAATTGGAAGGTATCGAGAATTTGAAACCAATTTCCATAAAATTCAAGATCCATTTTTACATGACGGATGAGTTTTAATTTGGAACCAAACAGTAGCGTAAACTCTAACAATAAACGTGGCAAGATGATTAAGGTTTTCAGATGGTTTACTTGTGAAATATATAGTCTTAATATCCTGTTGGCTTTTGTTAACCATCGAGCATGCGACATTTTCCCTGGAGCTCTGTGTGCTAGATCGGGAGGACAATCGCCACTAATTACAGCTGATGTAATATCGTACAAGTAACGTTGGTCAGAACTTAGGTCTATGATGATATCGGCCAAAATATCCGGCAAAACGCTTTCTATCTCTTCATACTGTACAATAGTATTTTCTTCGCGTTTTTCTAGCAATCTTCCAATAGTACCGGAATAGGAACTTGGCCCAGTAGTTGCCCCATCTAAGAATGAAAAAAAGGGGTTTTAAAGGCAATTCATTCGTGTGTAAAAGGCATATGATTCGTCGTAAAGGTTGTTTCAAACGTTTTTCTAACAACTGTATTACACCCCCAATTTTCCCTGTGTTTGTTGCTGTTCCATCACAACCAAAAGCTACAGTTTCTCTCAATGAAAAGTTTTCAGCTGAGAACAAGTCATGCATAGCATGGTCTAAGCTCTTGGACGTTCCAGTACTTGGGATAGCGTAGCCGAAATAAACACAGGTTCCTTGATAACAGAAATGTGTTGTACAATAACATGGCAGAATTTTTTGACTCCCTTTTTCACTACATTTAAAACTTTATCTTTTCTGCCATCAAAGTATATAGCTGTAACACGGACAACTCTATTTTTAGCTAATATTTCTTTGCGTCCTTTTGATCTTTCACGGCGCAATTTTGATGTATCTATTACTTACGCATCTGACTTAATTTCATGAAGAACTGCTGATGCGATTTCTGCAACAGCTCTATCAGATATGCCATATCGGTCACATGTTTTTGACAAAGATGGCAAGCTGAGTTTTGGCTTTTTCTTGGACCCTAGGTGCTTTGAAGAATACAGTTCTAAGCCATCGTCTATTTTTTCAGTATCTTCTGACTCATCCAATATAAGAGGGGCTCGTGGGGAAAGTTCAACTCTATTCTCCTGTTTATCCTCATATGTCACAGAAGCGTAATATTGTTATAGTTTTTGATTTCAATCATTTCGCTTTTCTATTTTTTTCGTTTGTGAAACTTCTATACCACCAATAACCATTTTCCTGTCAGTCCTCTGATATGCCAGAAAAAGCTGTTCTTCTTTCGCAACTCTTCTTTCTTTTATGCATTTGCATTGGCGAACGTTGCAAAATTGAAATCAAATGCGCGGGTAGATAGACTCAAAATAAATAAAAAGTATTTTAGGATACGTTTTTTGAAAGGTTGGGTCGAATTCTTATAGCTATTAAAAAACAATTCGGTAAAATTTAGTTTTTCGCTCCACCCTACTATACATTAAGATTAGCAACTACCTATCATATCACTAAATTTCGTATCATTCGTATTAGTCGTTATTACGTGATGTTTGAAGAAATATAAACGTATTTTGAGAGAATTTTCACAAAATCTCAAAATCTAATAAAAATGTTTAAAAAATTGTACTCCAATAGTTTATGTTAAGCAACCATCTACCGTGTGACCCAATTTCATATCATTCGCTTTAGTCGTTATTACGTAATGCGGGAACAAAGATTCACTCAGTTTTAAACGATTTTCACAAAATCTCTAAATCTGATCGATTTCTTTTAATTAGATGCTTATAGTTTAAGGTGAGTGACCACCTATCATTTCACCAAATATCATTTTTTCACCTTTGCAGTTATTACGTGATGTGCGAACACAAATTGCAGTTTGAAATGATTTTCGCAAAATTTCAAAATCTAATAAAGATTTCTTTTTGATTCGACGCCTATGTTTTAAGTTGAGTGACCACCTATCAGGACACCCAATTTCATATCATTCGTTTCATTCGTTATTATGTGATGCTTGAACACAAATTTACGCAGTTTGAAAGGATTTTCGCAAAATCTGAAAATCCAATCAGGATTTTTTAAAAATTGGACGCCTATGTTTTAAGTTGAGTGACCACCTATCATGACACCCAATTTCATATCATTCGCTTCAGTTGTTTTTACGTGATGCTTGAACACAAATTTACGCAGTTTGAAACGATTTTCGCAAAATCTGAAAATCTAATCAAGATTTTTTTTAAATTCGAAGCCTATGTTTTAAGTTGAGTGACCACCTACCATGACACGCAATTTCATATCATTCGCTTCAGTCGTTTTTACGTGATGCTTAAACAAAAAAAGCGTCACGGACAGAATGACAGAACGACAGAATGACAGAATGACAGACAAACAAACTTTTTTTTGAGGGTCGCATCGGATTCCCGGGTGCTTGAAACGGGTAGAAATCGCAAAATTTTTGAATTTCAAGAAATGTACAAACAAAAGCTAATTTTATTTATATGGATATAAGTTTCTATTCAGTAACACGGATTTCTCCAAAATAAAACTATGCTCTTCTAACTTTGTGCAAACTGTAGCCAAAATTCAGGTTACATCTCCGTACACTTTAACTGTACTTCCACCCCTGCTCCTAAAACACATACATAAACTTTATACTGGGAGGACGTATTACTTAAATTGTCAATTTTCTTCATCGTCTATTTTTGATGTCAATATACTTCTCTTACTGTATTTAATTTCAAATGTACATTGCTGATACTGTAAAACAAACTATTTCACTGTAGGCGTTAATTTTCACTATGAGGGCGGAATATTTCCCAAACAGCGCTCTATAATTAATTCGGGAAAAATGTACTCATGGGAGATGATTGCCTGTTAGTTCCAACAACCAGACTATTTTAGAGCTGAAATTACATTCGTTTACTTACTGATATAGTACACACTTAATATCGATTATTGGTGCATCCTGAAATGTATGTTACTATACAGTAATTCACCTGTCATTTTCTTAAAGGGTGTCCAGTAAATTACACCTCGATTTCAAAATTAAAAATCTCAAAAACCAAGATTAGTAAAATAAAGCAGCAAAAAGTATGTTTATTTAGTTAACCGTAAAAATTTTATACGGAAGTTTTAGAATCTTCGATACGAAAACTGCTAACATATATAGTAGCATATACAGACTTCTTTTAAGTGGGAAAGGGTATGGACGTATTATTAATGTTAAAAGCCGTAGTAGATAAGTTGAAAATGAAAATACTTGTGGATTTTATGCTTGCAAAATTTGCTAAGTAGGTTAGAATCCAAAAACACCCTTTTGTGTAGGCTGCTGTCAACAGATGAAGCTGCATGCCAAATTGATCTACTATCATCATGTATAAGTAGGAAGTCATTCTCTACCAGCAGTCACAACACTATATTTTCAAAATATCCATATTTATGACGAAAAGAGGTCGCGCAAACGGATAATAAAACTTATCATCGAAGCCCATAATGTTTCAAAAGAAATTTATCCACTCGCTACAGAAATCGACTATTCAAGCAAACACGTCCTGCACAAGGAAAGCCTATCAACTACTACGTCACCAAATTTTCATGTCATCCATACGTCTTCGGAAATGATATTGTCATAGTTTTATTTTTATAAAGAAAAACTATTTTAAATGTTTTGTAAATTTACTCATAACAGCACTCGAATAATCCGAGATAGAAAAAATTATTTTACGACAAAGGGCAAGATTTCAACTGTAAGTAATTACGTAATGTGGTAAGGAAATAAATCATAATGCATTGTCTTGTATCACAAAGGTATTTATTTTATAACTTAAGATATTTTCCAATCCATAGGTGCCAAGGATTACGGAATATAATTAACCACTTTTTGTGTACAGTGATTTTCTCTTTTAAATTTAGCAAACATTCTGAGCTAACGATATGGCCCAGTAGGTATTTTGGAAAATTATTCAAAAAAATTTCTTTTACCGGGTATGGTTAATTATATTCTGTAATACCTGCACCTATGTAATTCTGTAGCACTGAAGAGAAAATTTAACTTAGTTTTACATGATGAAGATAAAACTCTTATGACATCATTATTTGATGGTCTAGTGATGACGCCAAAACTTCCGTCGTTGGGCTTTCAATATGTAAGAGGTGTTGTGCATGCTTGTAAAGCTTTTGGGATGGTGCCGCTAGACAGTGTCTGGCAATGTGGCCACCAGAAATTAATCACAAAGAGTCAGAATGGGAGAATATCGAAGGTTATCGCTTTTGAGGCAATATTATTAAAAGTACGTTTCCAATATTATGAAAAGTACGTTTGTTATACAAAAATAATCACAATAAATCAGCAGCACATATTTTGATTTTTGCAGCTAATATATTTTCTAGAATGTAATAATAATGTGCATTAGCATGCAGCTACAGAGACCTAACAACAAGAGTAATTTGCTTAAAAAACTGCTTACAGTATGAATTTTAACCCAACAATCCGGTTTGACATACATGTGCACTGACCCTCATAGTACTCACAGCTGCAACTTTCACCGAATACAATGAACCACCTTTCATGAATAGTAATATCTTAAAAACATTCCTCTCGTACCGCAATTGCCCTAAATAAAATTAACTAAAAATTTTAGAGATATTCCAAGTGGTAAAATAAAGCTTTGAAAAAGTGGACAATTTTGTTTTTTAATAATCAGCAGCTATGGCGCGACCTTCGCCAACAAGGCCTGCTGGCCACACTCTGTAGGATAGGGTTAGACGTAGAACTATAAGTTTTATAACAGTATTATGATCGTGGTTGCTTATCATATTTTTATAAAATTTATTATTTCTCACATTTATCTTGATTTATTACTGATTACGGATTAAGTATGATACTAAAATGCATTTAGATATTGTGATTTCAACTGCCAATGTTTAATATATATAATTTTAACTTTTGTTCTGATGATATGTTTTTAAGCACCGATAAATTTGATAAGGTGATTTTGAGGAAGAATTTTGAGGATAATATTAATTTTTTTTTTACAAATTTTCACTTTATACATAAAACGGTCTACTCAGGATGACGCATTCCTCAAGCAAGCAGGTATTACTTGAGAAGGTCAGAGCTATGGGGAGTTTAACTACGAGTTTGGAACAACACCGCCTGGATATACAATGCCTGAGAACAGAAACTTTTACGCCATCACTAGGTCCCTTAAAGTGATGTCATCGCACATTTATTTTCACAAAGTAAAACTATTCAAAGTTTGTGGTGAATTTACTCCCGCATAAAACATTTTAATGATTTAAGATAGAAAATTTAATTTTACGACAAATAGAAAATTGTACCTGTCACTAATTATATAATATTATATAGAAATTGAGCATAATAAATTATTTTTTGTCAGAGAGGTATTTTAATTTTTATCTTCAACTTAAGATATTGTCTAAAATTTGTATCGATCACCACAAATTTTAAATAGTTTTACCTTGTAAAAGTGAAATTGCGATGCTGTCATCTTCGAAGACGTAGTGATGTTGTAACAGATTTCGTTCTTAGGCCTTCTAAATATAGGAGTTGTGGCATGAAGTCTTAGAATAATTTTATGTTAACGAATTTATACATTAACTAAATCGCGATATCAAATGCGCGCAGTTAGCGACAATCTCTTTTAACTGTGAAGCGATTAAAATTTTCGTCATTTGAACATACATTGTTTCCAATTTGAATATTTAATCACTACAGAACCAATACTAGTTCATCAATTGCTTTTCCTCCCTCTGTCAACAGCTCAAACAAAAAGCTGTCATCTTCTGAATATTTTGTTTCTCATGAGTGTCAAGTATTCAAACCTTCTTTCGAGTACTTTCTTTCTTTCTGGTTTGCAATCGTGATGCGGAATAAATAATTGTTTTAATACAATAAAAGAATAGTTACTATATTTTCATCCAATTATAAAATTTTCTGAATTAACAGGGCCTGAGTTGTGAAAAAGAAAAGGGAAAGTATCGTTAAAATGTCAGGCACTGATAATTTTACAGTAATGATGACAGATCTTTCAGTTTTAAATTCTTTATATTTACAGATACTTCACTTTTTGCAAAGTTGAATTAAGTTTTAAACAAGCGTGAAACCATGTTTTAAATATTAATCTTTACTCATTTTAATTTCATTTACGAGTATGTCACGAGTATGTTACGAGTATGTTACGAGTATGTATGTAGAGTTGCCAACTGGTCCTTAATATAGTCAACCACTTTTCTTAAACAGTGATTTTTATATTAAATGTCTAACGTGCGAAACTGAATGGCTGTCGGTATGCTTTCCTACACAAAAATTGTACATCGGATTGGTGAAAATCTCTTCGCCAACCTCGCTGATGTTCAGAATTAACGAGTGGCTGAGCTGACAGATTAAGATTTCTGAGAAGAAGTAAACTGTGAAAGACCGAAGGCGGTCTTACTCTTAGACACCGACTAGGAGCTTTTCCACCACAATTCTAATTGCTGTTTTTGTGTCTAAAACTTGTTTATCACCAATCATTTATATCGTTTTCTCATTAATTTTATCTATATACATATTGCTGTTTTATTATTAATAGTGTAAGAAAAAGTATTTTTGATGTGACCATGCCGCGCATGGAGGCCCCATTTATTTAAAGTTTGCACAAAAAAGGATTGTAACGAAGAAACTGCAAATGTAACCTACAATGGGCTAGGTTTTCCATGAAATAAAATTTTGTCATGTCATGTCATGTCATGAAGCTGACCGTGTGGGTCATTCCGAAGAAAATATTTAAAAAAATACTATATTAAAAAAATAGTTAATTATATCCCGGAATAGTTGACAACTCTATATATGCAACACAGTAGCAGCTATTTTTAAGAATGAGAAAAATTAAACGTATTTCAAAGAACTTAATTCAATTAGATACGGTAATAACTGAATCTTTAAATCCATTAAAATCTGTATTTCTAATACCGTAAGACTGAAACTGCCTCCTAGGTTTCCATATAAAGATTATCTAATTTTTCCCAAGGCACTCTAATGATACAAATTTTCGTGGCTGGCGAGATATACAGGATGGGGCGTTGACGTTTTTTTTCACACCTCTTTGCACTAAGATAATCATGTGAGGTAGACTGTGTGACAATTTTAGTATGGCTATCTGGGACTAAGTCACACCCCCTTTGTCAAATGACTTATCGAGTGCATAGGGGTTTGACTAAAATAACAGCATTGCAGTCTGTCTGTAAATCTCGTAAACCATGATAAATCTCAGGTGGCCTGTCAATTAAATGCCTGTCCGTCAGTTAATTACATATGATATACGCAATGTAAAAATATTGCAAATTGAAAACTTTTTGTTGATAATTCCTAAAAATGCTTTTCTTAGGAAAAAAATGTATTGCTGGGACGATTAAATAAATACAGTTATTTGAAAAGTAATGAGAGACATATTTTTGCCTGATTTGTGCATGAAGTGTTTCAAACAATTTTACTGTTACTATTATTGTTATTATTATTATTGCTATTGCTGCTAATACTTCTTTTATCAATTATTTTGAAAATGCTGATAGTACAAGTGTTTTCTTTTGATTTCGAGCAAATGTAATGTAAACGAATGAATATTTACGTCATACTCAGTCTTGATTTTGGAAAAAGACCAGAGAGAGAATGGTGTTTTGCTTAGTGAACTGCAACCTAAATTTACTGTTATCTTTCATCTATAACTACCATCTGCTTAATCTTCAGGTTTTTTTTTTACCATATTCTGAATTTTTATTAAACATTTCTAATTCTTCTACGATATATTCAGTAAAACTTTAGAAGTTCTCAATGATATAAATAATATGATATTGGACAATTATATTTTATAGATTTCATGTAAATTTAAATGTAATTTAAAATTTGATGCAAATTCATATAAGCAAACATAGGGTTACAGAAGAATTTCCACTCTAACATATAGTATCGTAAGTTTGATTTTAAAAATGCATTTTAACATATTTTCAAAACTAACACGAGAATCTATTCAGACTACACTCTTCATGTCTCATATAAACTGTTACATACGGTAAAAGAAGTGCTGCGATGGATGGTTTTCATTATCAATTCTTAAGTATTGGAATAAAAATTGTATTTTAAAAATAAGCTGGACAAAACAAGTAGTAACATGATCTTTCAATCAATAAGCATGCATACACGAAAATATATGTGCAGGTTTGTTACAATTTTGTAAACAATATATTTTATAAGTATTTTCAGCAAAAATGCCAGCACCGTGTGCAAGGAGGAAGCGAAATTGTGATATTTTCTACGCTGAAAATTACTGTACAGAAGATGGCAAGCCATGTTTAATAAATTTGGGTAACAGAGGCGAAAAAAAAATTAACTTTTTTTTTCTGAACGACCTAAACGTATTACAAGCTGCTTGAACATATAATATGGAGACTTAGGTGTACTTAAGTGCCAATAAGGATTGACTCTATGTTAATGCGAACATTAAATGTCCCTTACACTAATCATTGATTTGCGTTTTTTTTAAATGAAGGTAATATTTTTTAAGGATGATTTGCATAGTCTGACCACTATTCTTGAATATAATTAACCTATTAGCGCTCAACTTTTTTCCGCACATTTTCTAATTTATCTCGACGTCAAAATCGATGACGAAATTTCTGACATTTTCGTGTTATAAAGAACATATTTTTCCCTAAAATATGAATAAGACAGTGAATGATTCTCATTTTACTTTGTTATGACTGAGTATTTTGTAGAAATCAGATTCCTTATTCGAGAAACTGAAATGGGGAAATAAATTAATGCTTAAATATGCTTGCGACTTACAAGTTTTGTGACTTTCCAAAAATAGAACACTTTGTAATAAGAGTTAACAACATTCGTAAGCAGCCTACTTTTGAATAAATTTTTCAAAGTAGCATACTGGACAACGTAGCTAAAAATTTTGCTTTATAGTAAGTGGAAAATTGTTGTTTACAGAAATTGGTTAAGTATATTCCGGAAATGGAATGTCGCAGCTACGCTTTTGTGCCACTGACCTATTTAATGCAAATGGTAATTTTTAACTATATTTTATCTATTTAGAATTAATGTAGATGGCTTACTTAAGTATGCTGAAACACAAATCGAACATTTTTCTGAACTGCTCTACCGGAAAAAAAAGAAACCTCAAGTTATAGAGAAGAAAAATACTCTCTGGGATACCTACCTTACTTTCTAACGAAGAACTAAATACCGGATTGGTAATGAGAACACATCTTATCACAATATTAAAAAATAATGAAAATATGCTTTCATTACCCTAAAATGCTTCAAAGAAAAAGTTTATGCTTCTAAAAACATGTGCTTTGTGCTGGGTTTTAAACAAATCTTGGATATCACTGTTTCCTGTTCAACTTCTGTATACGTTCGTTGTTATTTCCTGCCCCCCCCCTTTTTCCCCTTTAAATGTCAGTTAAGCTCTTTCTACAGCTTTTGTATAGTCTGGAATTGTTATTGATGTTCAGAAAGGGTTTCTGAAGAAATTATGTAGTGTGCTGAAAGTTTTGATAAGCATGAAAGAATGAATACCTCAAAAGTAGGCGAAATAAAGTTTTGTAAAACAGGTCAATTTTTCTATAGCTTGTTAAAATATTTCAGAATGAAGTCCCAGGAGTCACGTAATGAGTCACGTAAGTTTATTGGGAACAAGGCTCAAAAATTCATTTTATTTATTATTTTTCACTTCGATTGCACAGATAATATTGTAATAAATTTGAAAAAAAAAACATTTTTAAGTCAAATGTCATTTCCAATTTAAGATTATTTGCGCAATTTTTTTACAAAAGTGTTTTGGCAAAAACATAAGATTGCAATGTTACTTTTACTACAGAGTACTTCATAACTACTGACCATAAAAAAAAATTTACATCACGTCTTACCACATCTAATATAAAACATTTTCCAACACAGTCGTCTTTTTTGTGCCAATTTCTGATTGCTGCGATTTCTGATTAATTTATTAAAAAATATTGCTAAAACTATTTATTATAAATGCAGATATGAAAAAAATCACTCTCAAAAAAAAAGTATGCCGATTTAAAACTCAATAATATGTTCGGAAGTCAATCATTTTGTTTAGACAAAGTTCACTTGTCATATTTAAAATTATCTTCTTTTCAACTGGCGGGAACATGCCGGTTAGGCGTTGTCCATTACCATAGCCCGAATGTATTATGGCCATTTCATTATGGGGGCACCCAGTGAGCGGCCATTATTTAAAAATACATCAAAGCTCATTTTGCAGTAGATTGGATTTCGAAAGCGGCATCGTATTACAGTAAAATTTTGCAAAAATAATAATTCATAAGCTAAACCTAAAAATACCGATGTATAAGTAGGAAATGTCAGTGAAACTATTGTAAGCGTACCGCTCCACTCAGTGAAACCGAAAACAACTAGCTGCACTCCAGCGCCTTTATCACAGCTGAGTTTCGCCGAAATATCTTATATCAATAACTTATATTCCCCCCCCCCCCCAAAACAGGCCGTCAAGGTTTCCTGACATAACCTCCAAGCATCAAGTCAAAAAGACGATGCGATCGGAAAAAAATAAATATATACACTATTCATTATGTAAATTCCTGGTTTCTACAACTTTTGATAAATTTCACTGTCAATAATTTTATGAAGTTCAGTTTATAAAAGTATGACTTAACAACAATTTATCTTCTTGATTTTCTTGCGTTTACACCCAAGAAAATCAAGATGCGAAATTTATTCCATAAATATGAAGTTTCTATACACTGACACATTTCTACAAAATAACACACTATGCTCTCGCAACTTTATACAAGCAGTAATTAGAATTGAGGTTACATCTCCGTGTACCCCGTATTCCTACTCTTAAAACTCATTTATAAACTTCTCTGTAACGGTACTCTCAGAATGCATTACTTCAATTTTTATTTTCTTACATATACTCTTTTTGATGTTGATATACATTACTCACTTTACTTAAATTCTAATGGGTATTGCTTATATATATCGAAACATGCTATTTCATTGTGGGCGTTAATTTTCATTATGAGGGCGGAATTTTTTCTACCGAGCGCGCTCTAATTAATTCGAGGTAAACATACTTATACGAGACCAGGGAGCAATGTGTTAGTATACGAGGGCTGTAAATTAAATAATAGCAACATAGGTATAAAATAATTTTTTATGAACTTACACGTACAATTCCACTACATTCCTTCTATATAATCACCAGCAAAATTGTTAAGCTTTTGCCAAATGTCGGAAAGCGCTGGAGACCACTGGCAAGGTGTTGATGGTTGATGTCAACCACGGAGCCCCTACTGCGCGGAGTACACAGATTCAACATCATAAAATCGGCGGCCTCTGGGTGGTTCCATCAACTTCGGAAACAGATCCATATCCCAAAAACTCATGTCTGGTGAGATGGGAGGGTTTTCCGATATTTCCCACGGCCACTGTTGCAAAAGGAGTGTGTCATCGTTTTCGACATCACAAAGAGCGTTGCATTTAATATGATATGAGATTGTTTTGCAAGGAACTTGAACGCTTGCGCCACATCGCCGCACGCAGATCGTGCAGTAGAAATCGGCAATAGTAGTCTGTGTCGACAGTTTGTTCTGCAGGCCCAGCATGCAACAAATACTTTCCCCACATTCATCGTGCATACGTCCTATTTCGTAATACACTTTCACTACAAGCGTCTAATAATATTTGATAACGTTCTATTTTCTTTTTCCCACGAGGAACCTCTATTTTACGCCTCGGTCACGGATCACGTTTTGAAAACATGCTTTAGAGCTATAGAAATAAAACTCTTCACTCTAGAACCACACAACAACTACCCTTTTAACTAGATAGACTGCTTTTTGCATTCTGCACATCGACACTAGTGCCACTTCACCACTATCATATCCTATTTGCGCATACCCGCTCTACTGGGAGTTTTTATGTGACGTTGCCGATACTTAATTTACAACCATCGTACATTCTGCTACTCTAAAAAAATTTGGAATAAATACCTTTTTTTTAGTTGTATTTCTTCATTTTGTGCTTCTGATAAACTTGATTTTCCTCATATCATGCATGAGAACGTAATTTTTCATTACATTTAGGTTCACTGCTTGTTCCAAGGAATTTTTAAAATGTATAATGTTAATATAAAACATGGAATATTTTGAGCGCGAATAGGCACACATGTTGGTGGACAGGAGTTGGTTGCAATTATTGAATTAAAACGAAATGCGCAAATGATTGTAAAACCTATTTCAGTAAAACGAAATATTTTTTGAGGAACATGTGTCTTAAAAAACCTTCTTTAGAATATTTCGACGTTTGATGAATATTCCTTAAAAGTTTCCTTTTGAGCAAAACGAATTTGATGCTATTGTTTGAATCATACAAATAAAAATATTACTCAGTTCCTCTCAATATCTTCAAGTTTGTTATTATAATTGTGTGTTAATTAGAGTATGTTTTAATTTCCTCATTTCTTACTTGACACTAAAATGTGATTGATGACTTTAAAGTGTTTTATAAGAGACCGTTTTGCCTTCTCATTCTATGAGTTCTGACAACACCTCCTGGATAAAGAAAGCCTAAAAACTCCTACGTCACCAAGCTTTGACGTCATCATTTGGCCAACAGTTAAATGTTTTATTTTCGTAAAATAAAAGTATAAAAAAATTCTGGTGAATTTACTCATGAATAACAATATTTTAATAATTTGAGATAAAAAATATAATTTTCTATCAAATGGCAGTTTTTAACCATGACTAATTAGATAACACGGTAAGGAAATAGATCGGAATGAACAATTTTGTATGAGAAAGGTATTTTAATTTTAATTTTTTTTAAAGATGCGTTCTAATATTTGTAGTATTTTTAGAAGAAGTTTTAAATAGTTTTACTTTGTGAAAGTAAAACTCTGATGACGTCATTACTTGAAGGCCTAGTGATGACGTCAAAGTTTCAGTTGTTAGGCTTTCTATATGTAGGAGGTGTTGGTTCTGATAAATGCAGAGCAATGCCGAGATCAAAAGTAAAAGACGTAAATTTACATCCAACATGATTCGATATAATATCATACTTGATTTTTTTCGAAAGATTTACTCCCACTATCTTCTTTTAGTTTATCTCTTCTTAAAATTTATTAAACATTTTAACATTAAAAAAATCATTCTGAAATTTGTGGCGGGAGATCTGAAAAAAGCTTAAAATTTGGCAGCTACGTGATTGTGTAAAGTACAAGCAAATGTATTAACATAGAAGATGATAAAATTTTCTGTTAGATTATTAATTTTCTCTAGTAGAAACATAACATTAGTTTGGTAGTAACATAACATCAGTCTAGTAGTAACATATATCAGTAACGCGTAATGAAGTTAATGAATTCCTCACTTTGATTCTATTAAAAAAAAACATTTATATTTTGGTTTCTTTATCTGTTGAAGATAAATGAACAATGTAAATTGAAAAACAGGTTCAAAATAAAATCAGAAATATGACTCCGTAAAAAAAATCCTCTCATTCATTTACAAAAAGCTACAGTTTTTTATTTATATTTGACCCTCGTACAAGAAATATTTCCAGTTACCCATGCCCCATAAGATGTGCCCCATGCACTAATGAGGTGATACAAAAAATTTCAGCCTGTCGTCAAAAAGCACCTGAAAAAAATTTTTTGGAACAAGATCATCGAAATATTGTACTGATATAGAATAAATTGGTCTAGATTATAACTGCAGTTCCTAATTTTAAATATAGCTTTAAATGTTGTTCCAAACATAATGTTTATGATGATAAACTTGTTGAGATATGGACGAGCAACGAGAATCGTCATTTTTTCCTATAATGTATTGTCAGAGTAGCCAAAACTTCCGATTTGATCGGAAGATTTTCCACGACATTTTTCAAACAGCGATATTTTGCGTTGAAAATTTGAACTTATTTTAAGCTTAAATAGCCATGTAAAATATGTGGCGGAAAATCTTCCGATAAAATCGGAAGAGTTTGCAGCTATTTATTATTTTCCGCACGTATGAAACATTTCGGTTATAGTAAAGTGATCAAGTACTCAGGAATTTAATTAACCCCTTTTTGCACGTAGTGACTTTTTAAAAACATTTTTTTATGAATCCAGCCATCTCAAAAGGTTACCTTGGTTTCCCCTCTATTTTAAGCCAAAAAATACTGTTTAAAACAAGTGGTTACTGACATTAGGGAGATGTTCGCAACTGTACCAATAAGCATTCCTCTCGAAGGTCACGTATTTAGGATTACGGCAAAAACCGTTACCAAAATGTTGGGATGACCAATGCAACAACTGAAAATAAAGTGTGTACAGTTTAGTGTACATAAATTCCTGTTTGCTTTATGTGTGTGTGATTTTTGATTAATTTTTTAAAAAATAATACCAAGCCTATTTGTTATGAAGTTCAGGTGAAAAAAAATACTGTAAAACAAAATGTCTGCCAATTTATGTCAGTAATATGCTCAATAATCAAATAAAGAAAAAATTAACCTTTCCTATTGAAAATTATATCAGGGCTCATTTTGTAGTAGATTGCGTTTCAAAAGCTATATCTTTTGATAGAAAAATTTAGTTCCTTAGCGAATTCTAAAAAGATCGATATGTAAAGCGAAAAAGACTACCCTAAAGTAACGAACAAACGAGTTCCGTCAAAACTAAAATTAACTCGCTGCACTAACACTCTTTTCACAGCATACTTAGCTGCAGATTAATCGACACATTTTCCCCTTTACACAACCCGACCATGCGGTCAGGGTTACGTGATATACACTTTAATACGCCAAGGACCACCGTGTCACCATGTCATAAATAAAAAGGTATATACATTATTGTTTATTAAAATTCTTGGTTTCTACAATTTTTGTTTTATTTATAAAATAATGATCGTTATGTATAAAGCGCAATTTAATAACCATCACTTTAAAACAAAGTGTAAGTCCAAGAAAAACAAGAAGCTACTATACCGTAAAACTCATTTCTCCAAAATTACACTATGCTCTGGTAACTTTGTGCAAATTGTAGCCAGAATTCAGGTTACATCTTCGTCCTTCTTATCTGCAGTTCCACCTCTGCTCCTAAAACCCATATACTGTGAGAACGTATTACTTCAATTGGCATTTTCCTTTATCGTCTATTTTTGATGTCAATATACCTCTCTTACTTTATCTAATTTCGAGTGTACATCTGCGGAAAAAAAAGTCCCACTTGTACTTTTTTCGCCCTTTCCTCGTCGTACAACAAAGTTACAGATACCAATCGTTTACGATTGACGTCGTACACTTTAATTTGCTATGCATAAAAATTGCATAAGGGGCGTTAGGTGCTCCTGTAAATCCAAACTTCATGTCATGTCGCTATGAACGAGTGCTGGTTGCTATTTGGCCGCAATACTGAAAACGTATACTGTTTACAAAAAGTGGTTAATTATAGTCCGTAGCAGTTCGCAGCTATGACAGTAGGGTGTATTGAAAAAAAACATTTTTATTCGAAATTCGCTTACCCTTACAGCTACCCCTTACCCTTAATTCGCTTACCCTTATACCCTAAAACCAATTTTTAAAAAAAATTTAAGAACTATATATATTTCTTTAAATGTCTTGATCCTAGCACTGAATTATTGGCACGATCTACTGGGTGAAACCCCGCACTGTAATTTGCATTTCTTGGACGTATCAATATTTTTTACTCAGTGTGAAATTTACACCTTTCCCTGACTGGTATCTGGATGGGAACCCCCTACCAGATGTCCTTGACTTATTTTTATCTACTTTTACCTTTCCACAGATTGCTTTTATCGTGTTTAGACCTCAAAGATTTTAGATTTACATGTTTTATGCAACACATTTTTACTTGAAAACTTTATTTTACTATATATACACATATTCTGGCGCAGTATGTCCTATCTGGACCTTGTGCTATTGAACACCAACTAATCAACCAACAAACTAGCACTGAAATGTACCTTAATTGACTAAATAATAAGGGTGCAAAATTTTAGATCGATCGATTAATATGTTCAGTTGCCGCAATGAGCCTAAAGTGTGAAAAAAATTGACAAAATGTAAATTTCTCTGGCACTTTTTAGAGACATTTCATTCCTTTAGTATTAATAGTTTGTATGCACAGCTGCGGAAAAAAAAGTTCCACTTGTACATTTTTCGGCCGTTGCTCGTCGTACAGCAAAATTACAGATACCAATCGTTTACGATTGACGTACACTTTAATTTGCTATGCATAAAAATTGCATGAGGGGCCATCTACATATTAAAATTCGTACCAACTTTTTTTCTCAATAGCAACCCCTGGATTTCACTTCATATTTCAAAAATTTAGCTCATTTTAACCCCGGACACAAATTCTCAATAAATTTGGACTGAAAATGAGTGAGTTATGAGCACCCAAAATCCCCCTCCCCTTTTCTTAAAATATTTTTTCATACTTCAATTCATATCTCATATAACATTGATAGTAAAAAGCTGATTTTTATTCGTACTATAAGAAATAAGCGACCCAAACATAATTTAATGTTATTATGATTTTTAATAAATTATTAATATGAATTATGAATTATTAAATTAATATTCAAAAAAATTATGAATAGTGACCTAGCGAAATGTCGATAGAAATAGAGGCAGAAATTAATATTACATGGCTGTGCAAAATTTCAGATTTTTACGTTCAGTAATTTAATTTATATTAAATAAAATATGTTACTTTCATGAGTTAAGGGACCATATATAAATTTATTAAGTGAAAATTTTTTGAAAATTGCATAAAATAAACGTAAATTAGACTTATTTTGGGCAAAAATACAGTAAAAGATACCAGTATTAAAAAATATCAAATTTTGAAGGAAATAAATTAGAGATTTTTACAGTTTAATGGGGATTCTATAAAGCGTGTATTGTTGCGTCCGCTACCATATTCCCCAAATCAAATATTTTCCAGCTATAGAATTAGATGCAGTATTTGTATGTCTTCTAGTTATTTCAGTAATATGCTCAATAATCAGCTAAAGAAAAATTTAACCTTTCCTATTTAAAATTATATCAAGGCTCATCTTGTAGTAGATTGCGTTTTGAAAGCTATAACATTTGATAGAAAAATTTGGTTCATTAGCTAATTCTAAAAAGATCGACATGTAAAGAGAAAAAGACTACCCTATAGTAACGAACAACTGAGTTCCATCAAAACTAAAATTACCTCGCTGCTTTAACACTATTTTTCACAGCATAGTTAGAAGCAGATTAATCGACACATTTTCCCCTTTACACAACCCGACTACGCTGTCAGGGATACCTGATATACATATTGCTCTCCGGACTTGCTTCGCGCCGACATGCGAAAAATAAAAAGGTATATACATTATTGCTTATTAAAATTCTTGGTTTCTACAATTTTTGATTTATTTATAAAATAATGATGGTTATGTTTTTATAACTCGCAATTTGATAACCACCACTTTGAAACAAAGTGTAAGTCCAAGAAAAACAAGAAGCTAATATTCATGTTATTAAACATTTTCTACGCAGCCGATGCCTGGGCCTATGCAGCCAACACCCACATTAAACGGATCATGGCACGTGAAGCCAGAATCCTTAGAACTATACGCAACGGCCCAACCTACATTTGTAATAAGGCCATCAGAAAGGACCTCCATATCAACCCCTTCATTTCACAAGTCCGCAGAATGACGAAGAGATTTCATGAACAACTCAGCCCTCTCCCCAGCGAGATTGTTTTCGAGCTGCCAGACTTCGAGGTATCCGATCCACGGTTCCACAAACGGCCCAAAGCCATCCTTCACTCCTCCACCTGAGTCCTCTGTCGAGCAACCCAGAGGAAGGTCCTCGCTTGTCGGCGAGGGGAATCATGGTCGACACCCGAGGCTCAGGCTGCATCCGGCACCAGGACTCCAACTGAAACCCACGGGGCACCTGATGCTCCATGACGTGTAGCCTACGGCTACAAACTTCGAACCACACGTCAATCCAAGGTACAAACAACGTATCCTTGTGCCTAACTGGAGGTTAGACTTTATAGTCAGGAACTCCCTTAAAACCCATTTTCAGTCCAGTCCATGTTAATAAACATGAAGTTTCTATATAGTAAAACACATTTTACCAAAATAACACTATGCTCTCGTAACTTTCTGCAAACTGTGGCCAGAATTCAGGTTACATCTTCGTCCACCTTTACTGCAGTTCCACATCTGCTCCAAAAACCCATAGATAATCTTTATACTGTGAGAACGTGTTAAATCAATTGTCATTTTCCTTCATCGTCTAATTTGATGCCAATATACTTCTCTTACTTTATTTAATTTCGAATGTACATGGCTGATATTGTGAAACAACTATTTCGCTATTTCGCTGAAGGCGTTAATTTTCACTATTAGGGCGGAATTTTTCCCAAACAGCGCTCTATAATTAATTCTTGAAAATGTACATATACGAGATGGAGAGCAACGCGTTAATGTATTGTTCTGCTACTATGAAAAAATGTGGAATAAATATGTTTTTTTATGAGAATAATTAGTGGGATTCCAGTGTTTGATTCATTTAAATAAAAACATATTATTCAGTTCCTCTTTGTGTCTTAATGTTTTTTATTAAAAATGTATGGCATATATAACATGTTTAGTTTTTATCATTTCTTACTTAATGCCGGAATGCAGTTTATCCATTCATATTGTTTTAAAAGAGACCGTTTCCCTGTGTTACGCTACGAGTTCTGATGAATGTGAAGCAATGCAGAGATTGCTTCACATTTATCAGAAAGTATGACAAACTAAGTAGAAGACATAAATTTACGTTAAACATAATTAAATATAGTTTATTAAATTAGAAATTGTTTTCTGTGTGCATGCAACAATACAACGTAATTAATTTATCGCTTAGACGCATGAGATTAAAAGATATTCATTTTTTGGTAAAGTATTAACAACATTAGATATTCCAGAACTATTTTTTTCATGCAAAACGAAACTTGTATTGAGGTGCAATGCAAAAATTTAATGAAAATTTAAAGTTACTTAAATTTCTGGTAAATTAATAAAAAGTGTTACTTCTTAGGTAATTTTTTAAAAGCAACTTTAAAATTAAACAAATATTAAACAAATATCGCTTAAAGATATTAGAGTTCATTATTTATAAATTGAGTCCTGTTGTATCTCTAGTAAACGTGAACTTTTTGTAAATATTTAAAACCTTAACAAAGTGAAGATTATAGAAAAGTATTCATCCGAGTTTTTGGGAGGTCTTCAACTTCACTGAGTGGCAGAAATCATTGAAAGTTTTTTCCCTATATATAGTATTTGAGGTAAGAAAAACATCCCGTTAATTCCAGCAACCAAAGTATTTCAGAGCTGAAATTACATTCGTTTACTTACTGACATTGTACAAACTTAATATCGATTATTGATTCTTCCTGAAATGTATGTTACCATACAGGAATACAAATGTCTTGTCTTAAAGGGTGTCCAGTAAATAACACGTCGAGTTCAAAATTAAAAATCTCAAAAACAAAGATTAGTAAAATAAAGCAGCAAAGGGTATGTTTATTAAGTAAACCGTAAAAATTTTATACAGAAGTTTTGGAATGTTCGTTACGATAAAATCTTAACATACAGTGGCATATACAGACTTCCTTTAAGTGGGAATGCGCATGGACGTATTATTAATGTTAAAAGTGGAAGTAGACAAGTTGAAAATGAAAACACTTGTGGATTTTATGCTTGCAAAATTTGATAAGTAGGTTAGAATCCAAAAACACCCTTTTGTGTAGGCTGCTGTCAACAGATGAAGCTGCATGTCAAATTGATCTACTGTCATCATGTATAAGTATGAACGCATTCTCTACCAGCAGTAACGACACCATATTTTCGAAATGTCCAACTTCATGACAAACAGAAGTCGCACAAACGGATAATAAAACTATTTATTATTCCCCGTAATTTTTCAAAAGAAGTACATGCACAGGTTAAAGAAATCGACTATTCAAGCCAACACTTCCTAGATATAGACAGCCTATCATCTACTACGTCACGGAACTTTCATGTCATCAGTACGTCTTCGGGTATGACACTATCATAGTTTTATTTTCATAAAGTAAAACTGTTTAAAATTTCTTGTGAATGTACTCATAACAGCACTTTAATGACCTGACATCGAAAATTTTATTTTACGACAAAGGGCAAGTTTTCAACTGTAACTTATTACTAAATGTGATAAGGAAATAAATCATAACGGATTGTTTTGTATCACAAAGGTATTTATTTTTTAACTTAAGATATTTTCCAATCCGTAGGCGCCAAGGATTACGGAATATAATTAACCACTTTTTGTGTTCAGTGATTTTCTTTTTAAGATATTGCAAAGATTTTGAGCTAAAGTTGTTGCCCAGTAACTGTTTTGGAAAATTATTCAAAAAAAAGTGTTACAGAATTTTTTTTTTATTCCGTAGTACTTGACACCTATGTGATACTTGTAACACTCAAGAGAAAATTTAAATTAGTTGTACATAATGAAGATAAAATTCTGATGACATCGTTATTTGAATTCCTAGTGAAGACGTCAAAACTTCTGTTGTTAGGCTTTCTATATGTAGGAGGTTTTGTTCATGCTCGTAAAGCGTGTTGGGATGATTCCGTTTATACAGTGTCTTGCAATGTGGCCAGCAGAAATTTATCACAAAGAGTCAGATTGGGAGAATATCGAAGGTTTATTAGTTTACACGATAATCATACCGTTTGCTACACCTTTCTACTGATGTTTTTCTTTGAGATTTTTAATTTTCAAGTCAGGGTTTTGCTTTCTGGACACCCTGCAAGAAAATCATTTCAGGCATAGAGCGTAAATATACTACCAGCAACCGGTTTTAAAGTGGAAAACACCACAGCTTCTCTGTTTAAATATTTTCTGCGGTGATTGATTATTTATGTTTTAACGTCAGTTTAGTCATGAGAGGCGGTTATTTTCATAAAGATCTATCCAAAAAGAATATTTTCCTACATATTTGCTTTCAATAAAAAACTCTTCAGGAAAATTATTTAAAAATGAAGAAAGAAAAGAAAGAAAAATTTTGTTTGCTTTATGCTCAGATACGTATTGTGAAGTACTCCATCAACAGTATAAATAAAACATAACTTTAGAAAATAATTCCACGTTATAAAATGAAAACTAGAATTTTCAGTATTCAGGCAATGTTGGAATAGCCTTTTAGTATAATTTTATAATGGGGAAAAAAAAAAGAAAAAAATCTGTTGCTACGGAAACATTTATGTATATGTAGTAATTTTCTTATTACTTCTATATGTAATTAAAATTTACTGTGATAAATTCGACGATAACTTTAATTCATTAGTTTCATTATTAATTAGTTAATCCAACATCAACATTTTTCAATCATTCAACATTTTATGTTATAATAATGATCTCTTTTCTCTAGCCATTATGTCATAACCCAAAATACACCAATTACTTATTAAAAGGAAGAAAGCAATAGATTGCTTGAAATTTTTTACGCCTCTAGGGGCCAAGGCCCCCAGACTCGGTACGATCGCTTTCCGTATGAGGCATTCGGCCCCTAATAAGGCTTATTCGTAAAAAAGACATAATTTCAACAGACAAAACCCGAAGATTGGATCAGATAGAATGTTACTGAGCTACACATTGCTTGGTTCTTGCATGTTCATTGGTACATAAAAATTTAAACTTCACACTACAGTAGACCCTCTCCCCCTCATAAAACGGAAGATATTTTATTATGGGAATCCGTGTTGTACGGATGCTGAGCTATACTCCACCTGGAGTTCCGACTCCTCTTATAATCGCTGGAAAAATTATTTGCACTCCTCAGAAACACAATGATATTTAGTATTGTCATTCAAAAGTTATATTAATTAGGAGCTAAAGCATAATAAAATCAGAACATCTGTTTCAGCTGTTTTAATAATGTAAAACCTATTGGACACCTTGCAAATTTGCCACCCATGGCGATTTTTCATTATTTAGCGACTTGCGTACATGTAAAGTTAATAAAAGCTACGGAACAGATAGGATAGCTTGCCACCAATGGCGACTTTTCATTATTTGGCGATTTACACATGCTCACAACCTATAATTACTCTTCATTTAAGGTTACCGGAAAACCGTTATTCATATTTTCATTTATATAATCGTTTGCAGATTGGCGTACTTAGCACCACGAATTATACCATCTCGTCGCGCTAGCAAATATCCAAAGTGTACTAAAACTGCTATAATGGCATAGTTAACGCCGCCAAATATTTCTACTGGTAGAAAATAATCCAGCTGGACCGAACTGGCTTTAAAATAATCTGCATTTTAATTATTTTTCATTTTCAAGATATTAGTTATTCTGTTTTGGAAAAACGAATAATCGCTAATTCTAAACTCCTGTTGTCTAAGCGAACTTACTATTTGAAAATTGTCAACTTTGTGTAACACATTTTAAGTTACTTATTTCATATTATTGTAACCTATTTATAGAGAAAAAACAGGTGCCTATTCAGGGGCCACACATGCCTATTCTACAGCTTACGAAATATTGTAACAATAGATTAAAGCTGTTGTAAACTAATAGTATTTAAATATATGTAAAAAATACATGTGAAGCATATTCTATAGCTTACGAAATATTGCAACAATAGATTAAAGCTGTTGTGAACTAATAGTATTTAAATATATGTAAAATTATGTGGCATACTTTTATGTCGCATTTTTGTTACACGTTTTTCATACAATTTTCAATAAAGGGGGTGAGAGATAAAATGACATAGTCATTAATAGATGGAGAAAAGCTGCACAGAAAAATGCACTTTTCCAACTGAATGAAAATTTCAAAAACTTATTCTCAGGTGTATTCAGCAGACGATAAATTACGATAAATTGCGCCAAGCATTAGAATCATCACCTCAAAATCGTACAAAACCGTTTAATTTTTCGCCAAATTAAAAAGTTGCACATTTTAGTCTCAGAAAATTTCTAAATATGTTTCTTTTGAGTATAAAACATTTCATTCCTGCTCTGATTTCCCATGCACACGATATTTTAATTTAAAAACAGCCTTACAAATAATCTAGACACAAAAAAAATCGTTATTCTTTTATTTTACTTCAAGAGTCTCAATCATTTAATAAACTTGCCGAATGGGGCAACTTAAACGGCGCTTTTTCCACTGTGGGGTTACAATTACGAAATGGCGGAAAGCATAAATTTGCCTTTTGCGATACGTTTTTTATCGATATCTCCTAAAATAATTCGAATTTTTAAAAAATCGCTTCCAGGTGTGTCGGGAACTGTCATGGAAAATTTCCGTACAAAATTTGGTAGGTCTACGATCACCGCGAGACACATTTAAACAAACTAACAGTTTACACGTTGTTTTATTAATATAGAAGAAAGATAGTTTTTATTTTGGAGTAAAATGGGCGTAATTCTAACTCATGTTTGTAAATTTCACGCGATTCTAGATACTTGGAAACGCTTTGTTGCAAAAGAATGAATGATTTTATGCCAAATCTGGCAACCATTCTGTTTATTTTTTCAGTTTTGTATTAATATCTTCTAAAATAATTCGATTTTCGAAATTTAAGTCCTCGGAATTTAAGTTCCTCGGAATTTTTCGAATCTGTGGGCACCTTAGTCGAAACTCAAACCCCACGGTTTAGGAGGAGATATGACAACAAGCTTTTGACAGCGCCAGCGACAGCGGCCTTTACTTTTTTTTAGAATAGAGAGAAACTCTTAAAAGGAAATATATCTCTGAAAGCCGGTTTGTGGCATTACTAATCGGGGCTATCAAGGCTGCCAATTATTCCGAAATATAATTAACCACTTTTTTCAGACAGGAAAATTTTTGCCATAGAACACAATAAAACTTCTTCTAAAGTAGCAATAAAACTACTTCTAACTAAAAAGAAGTGGTTACTGCAGTAAATAAGTAATATTAAGAAAAATAGTTGTAACTGAAAGTGTTTAATTTCATTCAGAAGTAGTTTTCAGCTGTGGGTGCTATATATATTATATATTTATTCAATGGGTGGGTACTTGCTCATCAAGCATTCGCCGCTACTAAGTGCCGAATTACTGGCCATTTTATAAAGGGAGCACCCAATGGACGGCCAGCTTTATACACCATAAAGGGACGGACAAGTTATTTTCCATGACTGAAGTAATAAGGATGGAGGTACCATGAATTACATGTTTTTTTTTTTTTTACATAATAATTAGTTACGAGGAATATATGTATTCAAAAGCAAGTCCCCCGTCACTCCTTTAATTGGCCAGGTCGTTAGTGGTAGTTCATTTGCTCGCAATAACTTAAGTGGAAGATCCCCTTGAAACCCTTGAAGAACCCTTGGAAGATCCAGCATGAGAACCTAAAATAAAATTATTGCGCAGAAATACCTGAAATAAAATTTGCATTACTAATTTTCAATAAAATAGACCAAATTAGAACTAATCTCTTTATACACCTATACATAGTATCCACGCATTTTAATTTTTTACCATTTGTTAACTCACTTTACAAAATTAATTATAATTAATTTTATCTAATTCTTCTCAAATGTATGTTTTGCTAACGGGGGAGATGTCGTAGTTTGACCCAGATTGACAAAACTTTTAAAGTAACTTTTTTTACGGATGTGGTGCATTCGCGTAGGCATCATCGTCAATCATCCTCAAGGCTACAGAGTTGCGTCGTTCATCATATTCCTGCTGCCGGATACTCCTTTATGGCATAGGGCACTTGAAGGCTCTATAGCTCCTTTTTACCGCACACTATCAGGGGGGTCACTTCACCTAGGGCACCGCACACTATCACTTCACCTAGGGATGGACGCGAGACGCGAGAATTCTCGCATTGTCTCGCTAGACGAGACAGGCATTTTTTTATGCGAGGCGAGACGAGAAAGAAAATATTAAGCTGAACGAGACGCGAGACGAGACAGAGTCTTGTCTCGCGCGAGAATTCTCGCATTTTTTTCCGTCTCGCATAAATACGATCTGAAAAGCGACAATTTGCCTGAAGCCTCTACCGTTTAACTTGCGTCTCCTTCGTTTTCGGTCCTGGTATACTATCAGCACTCTACAATACGTACAAACACGTAACATTTAAAATTAGAACAGATGAGAGATATACAAAACACACAAAGGAGAGGATAAAGAAAGAGGCGAAAAAAAAGAAAAC
This sequence comes from Cheiracanthium punctorium, assembly GCA_038373885.1. Taxonomy (NCBI): domain Eukaryota; kingdom Metazoa; phylum Arthropoda; class Arachnida; order Araneae; family Cheiracanthiidae; genus Cheiracanthium; species Cheiracanthium punctorium. The sequence continues at coordinate 6,824 of JAWZYV010017060.1, read as the reverse complement.
AGAGAAGAGTTGAAAGAAAAATAATAAGTAAATAGGAAAGGCGGTACGGTATGTTCAAATCTGACCACTTTTAGACGGGGCCCGGGACATTAAGTTTGGGGCCACCCTTATTATCCCTTTTTTACGCATTAAGCCCCTTTACTGAGTCCCCCCTTTTTAACCCAGTTTTGACCGCTGTTGTACTCGAAACTTGCATTTCAGTTAACTGTAATTTTTGTACTTTAATCAAATCGTATTTATCACCCCAAAAAAATATCTCTAACTTGATCTAGTGATAGACAATTACATAGGTGCCAAGATTACGGAATATAATTAACCACTTTTTGTAAATAGTAATTTTTTTGAATAATTTTCCAAAATTGTTACCGGAATAGATCTTGAACTGTGAAATTTTGCTATATTTTAAACAGAATATTTCCATTCACAAAAAGTGGTTAATTATATTCCGTAATACTTGGCACCTATACAATTAGGTAATACCTATATTATAGAGGAAATTCAGTTTTTTCCCCACAATTACTATTTCAGTACATATGAATTTATAATTTAGATAATCGGGATATATATGGGCCCCCTTTTTCTTCAGGGACACCGGACTACCGCCCCCCCTTGCCCCTGTGATAATCGGGTTTCGGGTATATCAGAGAGAGATTAGAAGTAGAGCAACTTGCATTCGCATTGATGGTTAGTCTGAGTAGGTTGAAATATGGTTGAATATCCTTGGTTGAAATATCCTTGTACCGATCTTAGACATCGTTTTCAAACTTTCCCGCACGTTGCGGCGTGCGGGGGGGGGGGCGCCCTGGTAACAACTTTCTAGGGGCGGTTAAATCCCTATTTTTGGCCTATTTTAATGAGATTAAAATGACATTTTTTATTCTTATATATTAATATCGGACGGAAAGAAATGCAAGCAATTTTTAAAAAAATATTTCTCTTTTCGTTTATATTATCATGTTTTCCCTTCCTTCGGCTTGCAAAACTTTTATAAATTTTTTTCCTCCCCATCATTTTATCTTGCAGTTGGGTTCCTATTCTAAAATTATCTTCGCCTGTTAGATGTCTTTTCATTTAAAAAAAAAAATCCACACTGGATATACATTATGGGGATTATGGTTTAATTTTTCTGTAAACAGGGCGACCATAACGACTGTAGTACTATCGCTAAAAATTATTGTGGAAAAGTACAAACGGATAGTCGTCAACAAATTAACTGTTCAGTAATTTAAAATATAAACAAAAAATAAGACGTCTATTAACCAACTGAGATACTATAATGAAATCTAAAAATGCACACACGGTAATGTTATTGGAAATATTAGGCAAATAATTATAATTATCGTTAATATAATCTTGTTTTCATTAATATAAAAATTACACATATTTTAGAGACTTGAAATTGACGTCAAAGTAAATAGTAGAGATTTAATAAAGACTAAAAGTGTTCTGTTTATAATTTTTCAAGGGTTATCTTACAACTAACTGAACGATAAGTAATTCTAATTTGTGTTAATATATCCCGCAGTAATTTCAACAGAGGAGATTACTTGAACTTAAAAAAAAAAAATCTGTTTTGTCTCATGCAGATATGATTTTAGTAAAATATTCGCTACTTCTCGTATGAAGAGCGGGTGCGCAGCTATTTTAAAACAAACGGTTGTCCATTTCATGTAGTGTCTGAGGTATTTAATGCTACAACTTGAACAGTATGATGTAGAACTACAGTATGATGTAGAAATAACACATTTTGAAAGTCGGGAGATCTCTGCAAACCGCTAAGCTTTTCACTTTTCAGATCGCGAATGACACTGACGTAGTTTTTTGAGTCATTATATTGCAATGATGCATGTTAATACTCATGACGCAAACTTTACATCAAGAGTCAAATAATTTTGCTTTTATTTTAGATTCCACATCACTGGAATTAGTAAGATTCCACATCACTGGATTTAGATTCCACATCACTGGAATATGTAAGTAATTGTTATTATTAATATTAATTTTCAATAAAATCCCAATAATATGTTAGTATAAAATGGTAACGAAATCGCAGTCCTTAATTTTGCGAGACTCGCGAGACGTCTCGCGTCTCGCGCGAGACGAGACAGCAATTTCTTTGCGAGATGCGAGACGAGACACAGTGTTTGCGAGACGAGACGCGAGACGAGACAGAGGTTTACCACTGCGAGACGAGACGAGACAGCCCCGATTCTCGTCTCGCACGTCTGGCGTCCATCCCTAACTTCACCGAATCATTCTTTTTCCACTCGCTGTCATCCTCAGGATACTTTTATTTTTGCTTGCTACTGTCTTTTAGACCACTCTGTCAACACCGCATCTCTCATCTCTCTCAGCTCCAAATCCTTCTCACCATCCTCTCTGCCCCTCTTCCTTTCTTCATATTTTCTTTCTTCTTTTCTCTCTACCAATCCGGCAACATCACCCGTCTTATTCGTACATACTTCTTTTTTTCCTCTTCTTATTTGCTCCGCATATTTTAGGGAGATTTCATTCCGTAATTGCGTCATTTTTTTGACGCTAGTATAATGTCCCTCTGTCACTGCCAGGTGCCTCCTATAAATTCTGAATATTTTATTAGGGACCATTTTGCGTAGGGGAAGGTGGAGGCACATTGATTGTGTAGCCACCAGGAGAGATAAATTTAAACTAAAATATTAGTTGCATATATTTATTACTAGAGGCTCATGGGAAGTTGTTCTATGACTGATCAACGCACGTGTTGCTGATGTAAAAATCAAAGTTTGTTTTTAGCATCAAAAAGTTAAATTTCAAGGATATATTATGTTTCTTCCATAACTGTAAGCATTAAATTTTGTTTTGAACTAATAATCACAAGCTTAAAAGCATGTTTTCAGCTACATTTATGTATATTTGAAAATGGTTAACATAATAAGGTATGGAAGCCATTTTGTAAAACACTTGGTTGTAGTGTACCTTGGAGGTAGCTAATGTTGTGTACCTTGGAGGTACCACCAAGGTACACTTCCAAAATTTATTAATAATTATGAGTAAAAGTTGTTAGAAAGCATTTCAGCATTTCTTTACTTTAATAACCAAAGTGCTGGTCAAATAGGCCTAAATCTAAATGTAGGACTATTAAATTCCTGAAGTTGTAAACCTAAATATAAATTCAAAAGAAAAGTTATTTGAGCTTAGCATTAGACAGTAAATAAATATTTTAATAAATGTATTAATAATTATTTATATATTATTGTTCCATGAATATTTTTTACAATTTTTTAACCCTTTTGCATTTTTGAAAAATTATCATTTGGCATAAGTTTAGATCACCTGAACATGGAATAAAACTAAATGTGTTACACATAAAAGAGAAGATATTAAACAGTGGTTATTTTTATTTGACTAAACTTTATTTTATGCCTAAACTATTCCAACTTTATTATTTTAGTTATATGAACATATTTATATTTTAAAAACTGCAAATTTAAAACTAATTAGACTGATATTAGCCCAAAGTAGGCCTGTGCAAAGTCAGATTACTGTAACCAAATAATAAACCAACTTTTCTTCAGGCTGTGTAGCACTCCATCTGTTAAAAATACCTACCTCCAATGTGCACCACTGGTGGTGTACCTTGGCTGTATTGTAAGCTATTTTTTAAATAATTAAAACTGAGTTTAGAAATGTATTAGATATTTTATAAAAATATATGTAACTCCTGATATCCTTAAATTTATGGGAAAAAATGTTTTACTGATATTTTGTAAACATTTTTTTTTTGTAAAAATTCAAAGTTTGAAAATACCTCCAAGGTACACCATCTTCCCCTACTCTCTGGTTGTCAATCTCGACGCAAGTTTCTCTGCAATCGTTAATTTACATGTTTTTTTACCCTTGGCTCAATCAAGACTTGACACCACGTTGTCTGCAATCGTAAATTTGTATATCATTTTATCTCTGGGTCACTTTAATGGGTCCTGGTAATACAACAATGACCAGGCTGGGATTCGAACCCGGGCCCAAGGCGTTGTAAAATGGTTCTTTAGCCACTTTACCACCTGGGGGGAGAGCGTGTATAGATGCTATATAAGACAAGATTGATATTATGTTCATTTTATCAGAATACGGCACTTTCAAACTCAAAAATCAATTCCGTACGCTAAGACCATAAAATTTCCGTTAATTAGAGTTGCGAATCATAATTCCGAAATCGAAAAAACAAATAATAGTTTTTTACCTTAAATAACTCTGCTATATAAATTAGGGTTTGCTATTTTTTATAGGTTAAATCGTACACTTTTTGAGAGTTTCAAATATTTTAAATAACAGTGAAAGTATCTACAAGGAAATAGATAGCAAAAAGAGTGATAGGAATGACTGAAATTTCTGGCGGGAAATCTGAAAAAAGCTTAAAATTTGGTGGCTACGTAATTTTGTAAAGTACAAGCAAATGTATTAACGAAGAAGATAAAATTTTCTGTAAAAGATGATAAGGAAGATAAAATTTTCTGTAAAATTATTAATTTTCCGTAGTCGTAAAATAACATTAGTCTAGTAGTAACATATATCAGTAACGCGTAATTAAATTAATGAATTTCTCACTTTGATTCTATTACAAAAAAAAATTTACATTTTGGTTTCTTTATCTGGATCTCTAAGATAAATGGACAATGTAAATTGAAAAAAAGATTCAAAATAAAATCAGAATTATGACTCCGTAAAAAAAAATTCTGTCATTCATTTACAAAAAACTACACTTTTTTAATTGGTATTTGGCCCGCGTACAAAAAATATTTCCAGTTACCAAGATGTGCCCCATGCACTAATGCATAGCTGCCAACAGCTACGGAATATAATTAACCACTTTTTTAAAACAATAACTTTTGCCTTAAAAAGTAGCCACATTTTTGCAAGAAATGCGAGGGTTGGTTACTATTTCGAAAAAATACCTAAAAAAAATACTGTTTACAAAAAGGGGTTAATTATATTCCGTAGTAGTTGGAAGCGATGACTAATGAGGTGATACAAAAAATTTCAGCCTGAACTAAAAAAGCATCTGAAAAAAAATTTTGGAACAAGATCATCGGGGCTATGCATGAATTCGAAGGTAAACGTTTATGGCTAAATTAAAAAAATAAAATAAAATAAAATTCTTTCGTAATGCCCATGAAATGCGATCATCTGCTGCGATTTTTTTCATTTGAGAGCCATTAAAAAGTGGTTTAACCTCGCACTATATTTGTATTCATATCTCTGACACTTTTTTAGAGTATAATTTTTGAATTTTGTATTAATGTATGGGGAGCATTTAACTAATTCGTACTTTTTTACGGGGTATGTATAAAAATTTAAAAAGTACATTTTTCAAAATTCAACTGCAGTTCCTAATTTTAAATATAGCTTTAAATGCGGTTCCAAACATTATGTTTATGATGATAAACTTGTTGAGATATGGACGAGCAACGAGAATCGTCATTTTTTTCCTATAATGTATTGTCAGAGTTGCCAACACTTCCAATTTGATCGGAAGATTTTCCACGACATTTTTTAGACAGCGCTATTTTGTGTTGACAATTTGAACTTATTTTTAGCTTAAATAGCCATGTAAAATTTGTGGTGGAAAATCTTCCAATAAAATCGGAAGAGTTTGCAGCTATGTATTATTTTCCGCGTGTATGAAACATTTCGGTTATAGTAAAGTGATCAAGTACTCAGGAATTTAATTAACCCCTTTTTGTAAGTGACTTTTTAAAAACATTTTTTTAAAAATCCAGCTATCGGAAAAGGTTATCTTGGTTTCCCCCTGTATTATAAGCCAAAAAATACTGTTTAAAACAAGTGGTTACTGACATTAGGGAGATGTTCGCAACTGTACCAATAAGCAATTCTCTCGAAGGTCACGTATTTAGGATTACGGCCCAAAAGCGTTACCAAAATGTTGGGATGACCAATGCAACAACTGAAAATAAAGTGTGTACAGTTTAGTGTACATAAATTCATGTTTGCTTTGTGTGTGTGTGATTTTTGATTAATTTCTTAAAAAATAATACCAAGCCTATAAGTTATGAAGTTCAGGTGAAAAAAAATACTTTAAAACAAAATGTCTGCCGATTGATGTCAGTAATATGCTCAATAATCAAATAAAGAAAAAATTAACCTTTACTTTTTAAAATTATATCAGGGCTCATTTTGTAGTAGATTGCGTTTCGAAAGCTATATCATTTGATAGAAAAATTTAGTTCATTAGCAAATTCTAAAAAGATAGATATGTAAAGCGAAAAAGACTACCCTAAAGTAACGAACAAACGAGTTCCGTCAAAACTAAAATTAACTCGCTGCACTAACACTCTTTTCACAGCATAGTTAGCTGCAGATTAATCGACACATTTTCCACTTTACACAACCCAACCATGCGGTCAGGGTTACGTGATATACACTTTAATTCATGAAAGACTGCCGTGTCACCATGTGATAAATAAAAAGGTATATGCATTATTGTTTATTAAAATTCTTGGTTTCTACAATTTTTGTTTTATTTATAAAATAATGATCGTTATGTATAAAGCGCAATTTAATAACCATCACTTTAAAACAAAGTGTAAGTCCATGAAAAACAAGAAGCTACTATACCGTAAAACTCATTTCTCCAAAATTACACTATGCTCTGGTAACTTTGTGCAAATTGTAGCCAGAATTCAGGTTACATCTTCGTCCACCTTAACTGCAGTTCCACCTCTGCTCCTAAAACCCACAGATAAACTTTATACTGTGAAAACGTATTACTTCAATTGACATCTTCCTTTATCGTCTATTTTTGATGTCAATATACTTCTCTTACTTTA
>JAWZYV010017059.1:0-88124 GCA_038373885.1 Cheiracanthium punctorium | reverse complement strand
GAAATTTGGCCCCCAAAATTTTTCGGGATCACATTACTTCCTTATACTACGTACAAGGAAGTAAAAAAATCTGATGTGTCCAACACATGACTTCCTTGCACGTCTATTAATTCAAAAATGTTTTTTACGCACTTCCTCTAAACTTATTTGTTTGAAAGAGATAAAATATCTTCTAGCCAAATATTTCGATATCGCCAAGTTGCGTTCAATTTGAAAGATTTCCTTCTGACACTTTATTTGGCGATATTTCAACAAAAGCCGACAAACTTGAGATAGTTTGCGAGATTTTGGGGATAGCCAAAGTAGTCATTGACCACTGACTTTCAATTAATTGAATGCATCCATACACCTTAATGTATTTAAAGTCATTTGGCTCACCCTGTAAATAAATTCCCAGTCGATTGCTGTCAAAAAAGATATTGAAAACAGTTAGATATTATAATATAGTTCTAAATACAAAAGTTCAAAATTCTACGGGTTAAAGTTTTAGAGTTATACAAAATACGAAATAATTTTTGGCGCCAAATTTGGCGATATTTCGACGAAACTCGTCAATGTCGACGACATTTGGCGAGATTTTAAGCATGGACCAACAATGACAGATTATCGCCAAATTTGGCGATATTTCGCCAAAACTCGCCAAGAACAATGACAAATGGCGATACTTTGGGCATGGACCAAAGGACTGACTATCGCCAAATTTGGCGACATTTCGGCAAAACTCGCCAAGGTCGAGGACAGACGGCGAGATTTTGGGCATGTACCAAACAATGACTGACTACAATTGTATTATATTGAAGATGTCCATAGACATTAAAGTACTGCAATTCTTTTTGGTGGTCCTGTAAAGAAACTCCAGTAGATTGGAACCAAAAATCGAGATGCACAACTAGATGTTACAACAATCTTGCAAATGAAATTTCATAATAGTTTTTCAGATTTGAGAGTTAAATATGCACACACGTACACCAAAAGTCGCCAAGCTTGGCGACTTTTGGCATAGTTCTTGAGGGAGGCACGTGACCGTGGTCGGACCATTACCTAACTTATGTGGTAGGACGGTATTGTGCTTGAAATGGATGAATGCCCCTAAAATTGCCATTGACCGTAATGTATTGGAAATCTTTTGAGTGTTCCTGTAGCAGAACTGTAAATGATAAAGACACTTTTTTAATGGAGAAATTCATTTTCTAACTCTTTACAGCATATATCACTCCTGCGTCGTTTGAAATAGCCCAAAACCTCTAAAAAACGCTTTGATGAATGTCGGCCCATAGAGCTTAATGTATTTCGAATCTGTTAGGCCATTCTGTAGATAAACTATCCAGTCGAATGGAACCGAAACGGGAGGTGCACAAATAGATGTTACAACAATCCTAAATATAAAGTTTCAACATTCTACGCCTAATAGTTTTTGAGATATGCGAGTTTAATGAATTTCGGCCCATTGAGCGTAATGTATTTCGAATGTTTTGGGCGGTCCTGTAGATAAACTATCCAGTCGAATGGAACCAATAGGGGAGGTGCACAACTAGATGTTACAACTATCCAAAATATGAAGTTTCGACATTCTACGCCTAATAGTTTTTGCGTTAGGCGAATTTAATGAATTTCGGCCCATAGAGCGTAATGTATTTCGAATCTTTTGGGCGGTCCTGTACATAAACTATACACTCGATTGCGACCAAAAGGGGAGGTGCACAACTAGATCATAGAACAATCCTAAATATCAAATCTCAACATTCTACGACCAATAGTTTTTGAGATATGCGAGTTACATACATACGTACGTACGTACAGACGGCATGGAAAAACTGACCACAATAGACTCGCCGCTGGTCAAAATGAGTTGCAGACATGTTAATATGATCGTGCATGCTAGCCTACGATGAGATGCATCGAAAAAATTCTTAAAATTAAATTTAGAGGTAGTCAAAATCGGTTTTTTTGTCGAAATTTGGCCCCCAAAATTTTTCGGGATCACATTACTTCCTTATACTACGTACAAGGAAGTAAAAAGAAGAAAGAAAAAAGAAAAAGAAAAAAAGTCGCGCATGCTTCCATTTTTCATAAAGTGGCGTAAAATCCTCGCAGTTTCATTTTTATTGTATGTAACTAGGGCTGGCCTGCAGACTTGTAGGCCCAGTTACATGCTATAAAAATATTTATTGCATGTAACTAGGGCTGGCCTGCAGACTTGTAGGCCCAGTTAAATGCTATAAAAATAACTAAAATTCATAAATACTCTGATTTGGGGTGTTTACCGGAGGCAAGTGAAAGTACCCATTTATAAATACCTTACCCACTGGGTATTTACCCAACTCGCATCTATAGTGAAAAATTCTCACCCATTTTTTTCCCATAATAAAAAACCTGTAATATGTCATTGCCTTTTTTTTTTTTTTTGAACGTGTACTAAAATTGCAAAAATCAGCAAAGAACATCGGTATCTTCATTAATACTACTTCTCTCTCACCAGACAGCAGAGAAAAAGAATATAAAGCCTCACAGATTTAACGAGCACGTTCACCGTCATAAGTTTTATTTTAAGTCCGATACCTTAGTAACTATCTGTTACTACACCAATGAAAGGACTTCCAAATAATACAAAAAACGTTGCAAGTTCAAGAGCATAATATATAGCAGATTTTGACTCAAAAAAACTATTGAAGAATTTTTCTTCTCAAGTTTATAAATTATCATCGTTAGCCCCCTGAACCTTAGAAGGTAACAGAATAAACTCATAAAGAAAAGAGAGGAGTAAACTTATTATTACTTCCTTGTACGTAGTATAAGGAAGTAATGTGATCCCGAAAAATTTTGGGGGCCAAATTTCGACAAAAAAACCGATTTTGACTACCTCTAAATTTAATTAAAAATTTTTTTTCGATGCATCTCATCGTAGGCTAGCATGCACGATCATATTAACGCGTCCGCAACTCATTTTGACCAGCGGCGAGTCTACTGTGGCCAGTTTTTCCATGCCGTCTGTACGTACGTACGTATGTATGGAACTCGCATATCTCAAAAACTATTGGTCGTAGAATGTTGAGATTTGATATTTAGGATTGTTCTTTGATCTAGTTGTGCACCTCCCCTTTTGGTGGCAATCGAATGGATAGTTTATGTACAGGACCGCCCAAAAGATTCGAAATACATTACGCTCTATGGGCCGAGATTCATTAACCTCGCCTAACTCAAAAGCTATTAGGCGTAGAATGTCGAAACTTCATATTTTGGATAGTTGTAACATCTAGTAGTGCACCTCCCCTTTTGGTTCCATTCGACTGGATAGTTTATCTACAGGACTGCCCAAAACATTCGAAATACATTACGCTCAATGGGCCGAAATTCATTAAACTCGCATATCTCAAAAACTGTTGGGCGTACAATGTTGAAACTTTATATTTAGGATTGTTGTAACATCTAGTTGTGCACCTCTTCTTTCGGTTCCATTCGACTGAATAGTTTATCTACAGGACCGCCCAAAAGATTCGAAATACATTACGCTCTAAGGGCCGAAATTCATCAAAGCGTTTTTTAGAGGTATTGGGCTATTTCAAACGACTCAGAAGTGATATATGCTGTAAAGAGTTAGAAAATGAATTTCTCCATTAAAGAAAGTGTCTTTATCATTTATAGTTCTGCTACAGGAACACTCAAAAGATTTCCAATACATTACGGTCAATGGCAATTTTAGGGGCATTCATCCATTTCAAGCACAATACCGTCCTACCACATAAGTTAGGTAATGGTCCGACCACGGTCACGTGCCTCCCTCAAGAACTATGCCAAAAGTCGCCAAGCTTGGCGACTTTTGATGTACGTGTGTGCATATTTAACTCTCAAATCTCAAAAACTATTATGAAATTTCATATATAAGAATGTTGTAACAGCTAGTTGTGCATCTCGATTTTTGGTTCCAATCTACTGGAGAGTTTATTTACAGGTCCACCGGAAAGAATTTCAATACTTTAATGTCTATGGACATCTTCAATATAATACTACTGTAGATAGTCATTGTTTGGTACATGCCCAAAATCTCGCCGTCTGTCCTCGACCTTGGCGAGTTTTGGCGAAATATCGCCAAATTTGGCGATAGTCAGTCATTTGGTCCATGCCCAAAGTATCGCCATTTGTCATCGTTCTTGGCGAGTTTTGGCGAAATATCGCCAAATTTGGCGATAATCTGTCATTGTTTGGTTCATGCTTAAAATCTCGCCAAATGTCGTCGACATTGACGAGTTTCGCCGAAATATCGCCAAATTTGGCGCCAAAAATTATTTCGTATTTTGTATAACTCTAAAACTAACCCGTAGATTTTTTAACTTTTGTATTTAGAACTATTGTAATATCTAACTGTTTTCAATATCTTTTTTGACAGCAATCGACTGAGAATTTATTTACAGGGTGAGCCAAATGACTTTTAATACATTGAGGTGTATGGATGCATTCAATTAATGAAAGTCTGTGGTCAATGACTACTTTGGCTATCCCCAAAATCTCGCAGACTATCTCAAGTTATTCGGCTTTTGGTGAAATATCGCCAAATAAAGTGTCAGAAGGAAATGTTTCAAATTGAACTCAGCTTGGCGATATCGAAATATTTGGCTGGAAATCGCTAAACCTTACTATTATTGATATTTTATCTCTTTCAAAGAAATACATTTAGAGGAAGTGCGTCGAAAATATTTTTGATCTAATGGACGTTCAAGGAAGTCATGTGTTGGACACATCAGATTTTTTTAATATCTAGAATTTTTTTCTTAAGCATTCTTGAAAGACTCCAAGGAAAATATATTGATAGAAAAGGAATGTTTTTTTCCTTAGACTTGGATTAATGAATTCGGTTATTTCTCATCACCTAAATTCAGTTTAACAAACACATACCAAGGGTCGATTCAGAATTTTTTTTTCCAGGGTTCCCATTTTTGTGAAAAACTGTTTTTTTTTGTGAATTTCAATACTTAATTTTGCGAATTTCAACACTTATTTTTGTGAAATTTCATACCAATTTTTAATAAAAGTCACATTAAAAAAAATTGATAAATCAGATTAAAATGTAGGGTCAAATGCCAATGAAGGGCCGCTTTAATCGATTGCATTTCTGTGAAGGGGCCACAAAATAGACCCATTTTTCGTCTGCACAGATCCTTGGGTATATGAATCTGCCCCCCTCCCCCCCAATCTTTATCAAAATCAGCAAAAATGTGGCCGAAAAATGTCTTTTAGAAGTAGAATCGCTTTTCAAAATAATGTGCTAGAGATTGTCCAGTATATGTAAAGTCCAGAATGTTAATGCCCAAAATAATGTAAAGATTTGATTAATGATCAACTGTATTAGTGACTTTACCCATTCAATGAATATCTTACATTTGTTTACTAGTTGTTAAAATTGAAATCATCAGCTTTCTAATAATGTTATTATTAAACGAATAGTATCCCGCAGTGCCCTAGTCGCTAAGCTCCGTTCCCATGGAAAATGACACCATCAGATGTACAGGTTTACAGGTGTAAGTTTGTATTGTAATAGGTGAATTTTTGGAAGAAAATATTATAAAGCAACGAAAGAAATATATTTTTTAAAAGATTTTATTTGTTATTTGATTATTATTTTTGAAAGAAAACTTAAATCAGTTTTATATATAAATAAAAAGTGTGTAATAGAAACCTAAAAAAATTTCCGCATACCCATCTTTGTATAAAAACTAAAACTGTACAGCTAATTTACTACACAAAATCGGACAATTCGGATATGCCAAGAAAGTAAAAATTTGTGTCGGTCTACAACATGTAATCCCAAATTGCGTAACCCATTCAAATTTTGAATAATATTTGAATTCACGCACCTCAAAATTCTTGTTATATCTTCGCAATGTAAGAGAGTGAACATGTCAAACCTGGTATTAAGAAGGAGTTTTATCGTGTAGTCGCAACTTGCGTAATCGATTCAGATTTATAATACAGTAAAACCTCGCTATAACGATATTGGATAAATTTTATTTGGTCTTGGTCCCTTAAGTATTGCTGTTGTCAGGTTTTACTGTAATTAATATAGTCGCCCCTAGCTATTTGTATACTGAACACTATCTCTTTTCTTTCTCTCTTTTTTTTAATAATCAAAAACCTAACAAAACGTGAATTTTTGCCGTACTATTATTTATGAAAGTTTTTTATTCTACGGATATGTTTGTATAAAAACCAACTATAGAGTTTCTCTGCCAAAAAGAGAAAAGACTAGCAAACGAAACAAAAACGGAACCACTTTCAAATAAACTGATGCAGTTCTTTTAAAACAGCCACTGCATCCTATCCGCGACCGAATCATTTTAAAATGAGCTGCATCAGTGTCCGATTCGTTTTAAGCGGCCAGCTCTCGTTACGATCAGTCCCGGATCACAATCGCAGACCGGTTTCCCATTCCTACCGAACGGAGAGGCTTGCCAAGTAATGGGAGAACTCACCCCTGCGGCGGCGCTAGTAGTAGGAAGTCGCCAAGCAGTTTAAATATAATAAATTTATGCATTGAAGTTATGAAATGTGCATAGAAAATATAATTTGTGTAGATGTGGATAAGCCCTACACTACACAAGTCCTCCGTCCAAGGCAACCATCCCCAGGAAAATACCCCTCGTCTTGGTTTAGCTTAAACACAAAAGAAACAAACAAGCCTTACACCTAGTTACGCCCCTGATTTAAAAACAAATCTTTATTTACAGCAATCTTTCATTAAAAATACGTTACTAAAATATCGAAATACAGATAAAATCCGAATGCACGACTTTTAAAAAAATCATGCATTTTTTATGCTTTGCTACGCAAATAAATAAATAAAATATCAAGAAATTATTTTTAAAAATCTTGTTAACTACTGTTCTCTTATAATGGTTTCTTCAGCTATAAAAGTAAAAGAGAATTTTACAGTCTGAAATATTTACACATGTACTGAAAAATTTTAGCAGTATGATAGAAAACACTCACAATAGCACTCTACAAAAAATTCACAATAGAGAAAAAAACAAAAAAAAACCCTTCATCGAAAGTTAAAGGGCAATAAGGCGTTTCGGACGGACATGGGGATACTGTGCATAGTGATAGTGTGTACTTACAAATCAGACCACTCTCCTTGGAAAAGTTATCTGAATGGCAATTTTCAATAGAGATAAATACAAAATATACACTAAAGTACCTCTGTTTGCGCCCTTTCGGCTGACCACTCCTGCCTTACATTTATTATTTCACGCCCCCCCCCCTCACTCATCTAAAAAGTAACCCCTTGAATATTGTGCGCTTTTTTTCGACCACTTATGGGTACATATTTACATTTTAATAAAATTTAAACTTTCAATTCATTAGTACTCATTTAATTGTGATTGACTGTCATATGGAAGATAAGAGATGGTACTCAAAAGTGTAGGGTACCCTATTTCGAAACGACTTGCCTTTAATTTTATTATATTGCAGTATGATAAGCGATCCTTGTTCTTGTTTAGTAAAACTATATAGTTAATTTGATATATTGGTAATTGTATAATATCTTTTTTTTTTTTTTTTTTCCTGAAGAAGTATATGTGCGTGAAAAAATGGAGGAGGATATCATAGTCCGTTCTCATAATGGCTGAACTCTACAAGTACGTAACCATGCAAAATAGATTATACAGTACTTATGAATATTTGGCAGTGCCAAATTCTCTTTGGTCATTTGAGAGTAAAATGAATGAATACATTGTACTGCATTGTGTATTTAAGGTAAATACTACACGTAGGGTAATCTGTCTAGGGGATGTCTTGGGGGGAGAACTTTCTAAGGGGTTCAAACGCGTATTCACGTGAGATCTAGAGAAAACCGCCCAAAGTTCCCGATCGACAGCCGCGCGGTAGGCTAGAATACTTGAATGACTGGTGACAATATTGATGATACTGAATTCTCAGAACCAATTTTTGATGTTTTGAATGTATAAATAGAACAAATGAAATGCTAATTACTAAAATACAAGTGCTGTAAAATATATAAAATAACGTCACTGTTTATTTAGTATTTTGCTTAATATTTTTTAAATATGACAATTTATCTAATAGAATACTTACTCATTTTACCATTTCACGTCATAGGACAAACTGCTCATAAAACTTAAAAAAGAAAAATGTTATGGGAATATGTTTTATTAGGGGAAACATTTTAAAAATTTATTAAATGTGTACACCTGTACTTGTAACTAGCGCAATGCAAAGTGACTAAGAAAATTTAAAATCTAAAATGTACTATGCTTATAACTATTTAAAATTAAACATTATTCATTTTATGACCTGACCCTTTTTTTATATTGTTAAACCTGACACTAGTTTGTTGAATTAAATAAGTGCAAAAATATTATCTGCTTAGCACACAAAAGGTCACTGTGAAAATTCTATTTAAGCTATGTTACAGCACTCCCAAAACATTTATACATGGACATGGTTGCAAAAAATAAAATGAAATATATATAAATAAATAAGCTAATTTATATCGTCTTCATTTTAGGTTTTCTCTTTTCAATGTTTCGCGTAAAGAAGGGGAAAAAATAATAAATAAAATAAAAGAATTATTCTTCGAAAAGCTAAACATGTTTAATTGCATGATTGGTTCAAATTACTTCAAATGGTTCAATCTTTTTTATATCAAAAGTTTATATAAAATAAAACAAATTTCATAGATGGGGCCCTCAAATCCATCAATGCCCGAGGCTCCCGTTGGTCATAATCGGGCCCTGCATCTTTAGAATTGTATTTGTTTGCATCATTAAATTTATTTTAAGAAAACGAACACGGCGGGAGGAGTCCTCCCCCCTTATGTAAAAATTAATTACATTTTATTAAACCAAAGCTTTATATATATGTGCAAACTTGAAGTATGTTTAAAAAAATAATACTTTACATAAAAATATATGTAAAAACCATTTACAAAAAATCATAAGCAAAGTTAACAAGCGAGAATTATTTCCGATGAATCTGACGATCGTTAAGATTGATATTGTATAAAAATTTGCAAAATTGTTTGTTTCATTTGATAATTTCACATACGTATAAAAAAACGTCATACATACATTAAATATGTATAAAAGAATTTTTATTCAATTCTATTTCCAATCATCAAACCTGTCGGAAACTTAAGATTGCTTTTATTGCAAAGCTTACACTGAATTTCATTAACGGGCATTTAAATTTTTATACTTTTATACCTCATCTTAATTAAAACATGGATTTTTCATTAAATTTTTTACTTAAAAATAGAAAAAGTCCTCCGAAGGTAGGCTCATACCTTGAAAAGCTTGCTCATTTCAGACTAAAGCTTTAATAGAAATTTTAAAAATAGAAATTGCGGACGAAATTTGTTTTCTTTGGTCTAAATAAACATACAATTTTAAATAAATTATTGGTGAATTATTAGTACGAACATTTAAATATAGATGGCAGCACTACAGAACGGGCCGAATAGCGTGAATCTATACGCACCGGCCGGTCCGAATAGCCACTCTGTTTTGGCATTCGGTAAATCTTTATAGAACCAAGCAGTTGTTAACTAACGACAATTTCCTTTTTGGCTCTCTCCAAGTCTTACTACGGAAATAAATGGGCCATCGATATTTTCTATAGGTTTGCTACCTCTCTTTTTCTACTCTTATAGTATCAGGTACGTGTATTGGCCAATTCCTATGTTAACCCTTCACTGCACTACTTTTTCCAGTTTCCGACGTCGTCTCGAAATGTCTTCCGTAAATGAAAATCTGATAAATAGTGAGGTATTGTCATCTAAGTGAGAAACATAAGTACAAAACTCTTCGTTTTCAAATCTCAGATAACCTGTATTTTGGATTCATTGAAAAATGAAAGGATCTTATCGGTTTGTCCCTCATCTGGCACACTGCGCAGTGAAGGGTTAAGTTGACCATACGTCCTCGAAATTCGAGGACAGTCCCCAAATAAAGCTATTTTTTTTACTTTGTCCACCACAATACCTTAACTTCTTGGGGCCGCGAAAAGTCCCCAAATTTAAAGATTTGTACTTTTTCCCTGGAAGTTTCCGTTTAGTTTATTCCTTTAAGAAAATCCTGAAGAAATAAAAAAATAAAACAACTAAAATCGCCTTCTACTCAGAGAAACAGTGAAATTTGATCTCTGAAAACGTTTGTTGTCATTGTGTATGTAGCGTGTACAGATGTTTAATCACATTTTATGACGAATCAGAATCATGCTTTAAATATGAAATTGACGTAAGAAATTTTTCTTGCACTCGAATACTTCTTTTAGAGGGTGTACAACGTTTCATGGAAAATTATCACAAAATGAGCCAATATAAAAAGCAATGTCTTCTGAAAAATACAAATACTATGCGAAGAGTTAGAATAAATTGCAATATTTCAACATGTTTCTTTCAGCTTTCTGGTTTAAATAAATATTTATAAATGAATGAAATACTTCCATTAATTTATTAGAAATAAGAATACACAATTGATATAAAAAGCTATTAGAGTTCATTTTTAAGTATCAAAGTTAGTCAAGATTTAAAGTATGGGTATACTAGTATACATGGTAATATGTTGTGTCCTCGAATAAATCCCCAAAATTTTTTCTAGTGTTCCCAAGTTTTCCTTGGAATGGAGGACAATGCTTGATTTGTCCCCAAAATACTGTTTAGAAATATTATCGCCTTACCATATGTAGAGGAAGAGCACATACCTATACGTATCCCCCAACAAAAAAATTTCCGAGAACCCTTCGTCTCTTCAGAAATCTCGAATAGATACTTGTATGCATACCAATGCACATTTCCCTAGTAGCAATAACCCATCGGTCGATGAGAGGCGGGTGAGTTAATTCCGAGGAGAAGGAGTAATGGCCGATCACGGCTTTTCATCCAAAAAAGGGGAAATTTCATCGGCAACTGGTACAAAATGTCCGCTCGGGGGGCCATAAAGCCGATCATCGTTTCCCGATGACGCCGATGAAATAACGAAAAGAAACCGATAACCTGTTTAAAATATATTTGTTAATAAAAAATAAACGACTGGCAGCAAAATTTTCAAAAAATGTCCGTTCTGTTTATTATGTTTTCGTCTTTTGTATGCTAAATTTTCGTTTTTCTGGAAAAAAAAAAAATAAAATTTCTACCCCAGGCCCGAATCTGAGCGTACTGATTACGAGATAAGCGCGCTACCCCTAGACCATCGAATCTTGTCATACATAAGGCAAAGTGTGAAGTAGCGGATATTTTAGTCTCAGATTAGGACTTTGAGTGAAATTTTGACAAAGTGTTGTTCAGCTGTTATTAATAATAGTCAAAATATTCGATTGGTAAGAAATTAATTTCACTTTTTCCCAATGTATGTAAGTAGCAACAACATTCGTAATTAATAATTAAGAAACAATATTGCCAATTGTATAGGAATTTTAGGGTGATTTTAACTTTCATATTTCTTGGATAACTTTTAAAAATTAACTGATTTCTCTTCTTGCTGTTTACATTAAAGAGGTTTCAAAAGAGCTGCTCATTGTAATGAAGTTTCCGTTTTACTTATAATGCAGCTGACGCTCAAATAGATTTTCTTTTCTTTTTTTTAAACGCATTTTTAAAAAATTATTTAAATATTACAAACCATTTTTATATAATAAACACTTACATTTTTTGTAAATATTTCTTTTCAAATTTAAATTTTTTGGGAGGGAGCAAGGGGGGGATACCACCCCCTGCCCCCTCCCAACCCCAATACAAGAAATTTGAAGTAAATTATGCGATTAATTCAAGAATTTTTCAAAATTTCCCTTAGATTATGCAAAGGCACATCTAAATTACGCAAATATTTATAGGAATTTGGGTAAAGTGTAAACCACTGGGGACACCTGCGAGGCCCGATGACTATAGAACTGCAGTTTCGGATAAGATATTGTTTTTCGGTTTCCCATCGGCGAAACTGCTCGTCTAGATCACTTCTATCCATGAATAAAAATTCATCTATTGCAGATAAACAAAAGTGCACTTCCCGATGACTGAATTCGACGAGTCGATGAGTTAACGATGAGTCGATGAACGACCGAGCAGAAAACAAGCAGTCATTGCTACTAGGGTTACCTTAGATTTATGTAAGTATTCCTTCTCCTAGTTGTGAAGTTATCCATATTTTGGTGGAAACTTAAAAAAGAAAAAAATAACTAAAAAGGAGAAAGGCAAAATAAATGGTGCTTTACTCAAATCTTTTTTTTACAAATGTACGGAAACGACACCCCCTTTCCATTGGTACCCGGGGCGCCCTCCTCCCGGGCCGCCCTTGGTACCTCGCCCCTCCCTTGGCACGCCACTGGTCAGAATGACTTCAAATTTGAACTAAATATACTGGAAGAAGGTGGAAACTTTTTGGCATAATTTAAAAAGTTCCAAAATGTATTAATAGATGGCGCTGTAAACGGCATACTATGCAAATTAATTAAAAGGCACGCATGCGCACGACACATTGTATGTGGTATAAAAGCACGGGGTATGTTGCGTTCGTATCCTATTGTATCTGAGTTCCTTGCCATGAGTCTCTCAATGATGGATCGCGCTCTTCTGGTGAAGCTCTTCTACAAGAACGACGACTGTGAAGCTGCAGCTTTAAAGAAATTCCGGCATTTCGGAAATAATCGACTTATCAGCCGTCTTTTTACAACACCCTGGCCTCCAAGATGCATGCGCTAGAAACTGCTACGAAGGTACATAATTTTTCAAAGGTAATCATTTACTTGTATTTTTAATTTTAGTACATTCAAAAATGCATGTTTTAATGGCTGCATTCGTAAACAACAAACTCGTTGCACGAGTTTTCGTAAGAAAACTACAATGCGTGTGTTCAGTTCTGTCAGTGGTTATCAGTTTCCTTTGACTTTACGAGCAACTTCAGTTTATTTAGTTTCGTCGCCTAGGAGTCGTGTTTGTTTACAATTCGCGAATGCGTTAATTTTGCTGAGGAGAGTTTAAAGTACATACTCAATATAAAATCAACAGGATTTTTTAAAAGGAAGAGTGGCCATATTTGAAATGCACAAATCAAAATTTAGAAATTTCAACTTAAAATTCATTTTTTCAAAAGTATTTAGCAAGAGAAGTTCAAATTTCGCTAATAACGGATTAAATCAACTTCAATCTCAACACTAAAACATGCATTTTTGAATTTACTAAGATGAAAAATACAAGAGAATGATTACCTTTGAAAAATTATGTATCTTCGTAGCATTTTCTAACGTACGCATGAATTTCCTCCTCGAAAAAATAATATTTGCAGATTTAGAAAACGTAAAATACTTTTCACAACATACTTTTCCATAACAACGGACACCATTTGAAAACAACAACAACGTGCAGCAAGTATATCTTCTAAACAACTGACGAAACCTTAGCAGAGATCAGTTTATTTCGTTTGAAACTAATCGCACTCAGTTTTGTATACGACCGCTCTAGTTTAAAAACTGTATGCACCCAGTTTCCTTTACGAACGCCTTAGATGGAAACTCATTGCACGAATGTAACTCGTTTGGCGTTTACGAATGCAGCCAGTATTGAGAATGAAGTTGATTCAAACCGTTATTAGCGAAACTTGAACTTCTTTTGCTAAATGCATTTGAAGAAATGAAGTTTCAGTTGAAATATCTAAATTTTGATATGTGCACTTCAATTATAGCCACTCTTTCTTACAAATCCTGTTAATTAAAAATCCTGTTGATTTTATATTGAGTATGTACTAAAACCTCTCCTCAGCAAAATTAATGCATTCGCGAATTGTAAACAATCACGTCTCCTAGGCGACGAAACTAAATAAACTGAAAGTGTTCGTAAAGTCCAAGGAAACTGATAACCACTGACAGCACTAAACACACGCACTCCAGTTTTCTTACGAAAACTCGTACAACGAGTTTGTCGTATACGAATGCACCCGGAAACTTTCAAGGAAAAAGTAGAAATCTTAAAATCTGAGGACTTCGTCCTCGAATTTCGAGGACGTCGTATGGTCACCTTAGCTTGCCTCCCAAATATTAAAATAGCAATTGAGGACAAAATTTTAATTAAAATGGCTATTTCTTGTCAAATTTTTAAAAAGTCAATCATGTTTCTTTCATTTTCTGATTATTGTTATTGTTTTAGTTGATTAAACAGTAGGTTAATGAGAAGAGCATTGAATTTATACAGTGTCTCCATTTTTTATTTACAACTAATGTTTATTGTGAGCTTCATGTAAAAAAGTATTCGAGTAAGAGATAAATTTCCTACGTTGGTTTATCATGGATATGAATTGGGCTATGCATAAATATGACTTTCCATATTTCTGTCAAGTTGTGCGTTTTTCAAAACTCTATTCGCAAATCTAAAATAGGAAAAGTATCTCTCACTTGAATACTTTTTTTTGGAGGGTGTACTTTCGAAAAAGTAATCAATTACTGATAAAATTAGTAAAGGAAATTAAATCATCTTCATACTCAGATGCTTTTGTCAGTGTGTTAAAAAAATAAATAAATAAAATCCCATGTCTATAAGTGAAACAGTTGTCGAGATGGAGGCACGTGACCTTGGTGGGACCATTACCTAACTATATGGTTGGTAGGACCGGGGCCGTCGTTATTAGCAACCGGGCCTGCTTCTTCGTTGCCACCGGAAGAAATGAGTGAAACATTGAGGCCTAATATTTACATTTGCGCTGTTCGATTGTATGCGATTTGGGATTATAAACGTTAATTTATTTTATAAATAAAAAACAATTTTGTTATAGTTTTGTCAGAATGATTTAATGACAAGGTGTTTTAGATGTAGGTAATAATTTTTTGAAGATTGCGCTTTTTTTATGGAAATAAATCAACGAATTCAATCATAGAATTCGAACTTTAAGTTCTGAATGTTAAGGTAAGTGTACACTTGTATTTAGAAATTCTACAAATTTATAGGATATAAAGCATGTTTTGTGAATTAATATTCATGTGTTATTTATAAATCATTTTAATCTGAAATTGTTTAACTTGGGTAGTTTATTATTCTAGTAAATAAGCGTGCGTTGTAATACTAGTTAGACATTCTTATCTGTTTAAATCTTTCAGTTGAAAATGTCATTTATCATTTATTATAAATGCAACTAAATGTGTGATATTGGTTTCAGTGCAGAAGTACTGTAAAATATGTTATTAATTTTTGCACATGTTTATGTAGAAACTTAAATTGAAGTTAATATTTTGTATAAGCGTTCATCATACTCAAATTCATAGTTCCATTTAGATAATGGCTATAATAAAAAGTAATTAATTCAGAGATCGTTTGTTTTTAGTTTACTACAGTGTTTAGCGCAACTTGTGAAAAGGGATCTTGAAAATTTTCAAGTCCTAGAGCTGTTAGTTTATCTTAATTTGTATTCAAAGTCCGTGGAGCAGGTTTTTTTTTCTTTTTTTTTAAAGCTATAACCCTAATATACAGCAATGCAGGGACGAAAACATTTGTTTTCAATCGCCAGTTAATAACTTAAAAAAAAAAAGTGTTGGAATATTAGTGGTATTTCCTAGTATGGTTTTCTAAAATTTATAATTTTTCTTTGGAGAAGAAAAAGTATATGGAACTAACACTGAAAATTATAAATCATTTTCATTTCGAATGGTAAAATTTTCGATAAATAAACTCATTTGAACTAACCAAAATAAAAACAGTTAACAAACGTGTTTTATCATACACTGTTACGTTATTCTTAATCTTTTTGATATATTATCTCCCCTTTAAGTTCGTACTACAATTTATGGAACACCCCTTATTTTGTAATTCATTCTAAATGTTTCTCGTTAAATTAATTTACATTATTTTTCATGTAAATACCAAGGACTTGCAGTGCACAGGTTGTACTTATAATTATAGCAAACATTCTTCTGATACCTACGCCTTACAAAAGATTAAAAATTAAATAGTATATCAGAACTTAAATTTTGTATACGTGAATTGTAAATATCAAATATTTTAAATTCTATTTCAGCTCTTCGTTATGTATTCTGTTAATATATTAACTGAACCATATTTAATAAATGAAAATTCAATAATTATTAGTTAAATTTATTTTTAAAGTAATAATGGTTGTAACTGCTTTGAAAATGTGATTTTAAACATTCAGTATGAAGAAATGCATAAAAATGTTTGTATCATTTGTGTATTCGTTTTACTTTAATGTGTACTAAAAGTCAGCTTAATTTGTTCATGTATATTAAAAATCAAGCTAAAATAATGAATCATGAGAGTGAGCACTACTTTGTTTTTCCTTCAAACTACATGCATCTATTTACTTTAATGTCCACGTGTATCATAGTAAAGAAACTGTCAATGCGTTCGTACTTGATTAGTAACACAATCACTACTTAAAACTACATTTAATAACGTTTCAAAGCATCGGAAAGCTTAAAAATTGCTTGATGTATACGGGAAGACGCGAGCATCCGTAGGCCTCTTTGGATGACTCACCGAAATACACGCGCAGGCCCGTTACTAATAGCGAAGGCCCCGGTAGGACGGTATTGTACTTGAAATAAATGGATGAATGTCCCCAAAACTGCCATTGACCGTAAAGTGAGGGAAATCTTTTGAGTGCTCCTGTAGCAGCCTATAAATGATAAAGACATTTTTTTCGATGGAAAAATTCGTTTTGTAACCCATAACAACATATTTCACTTGTGAGTCGTTTGAACTAGCCTCATACCTCTAAAATATGCTTTAATGAATTTCTGCCCATAGACGTAATGTATTGAAAATCTATTGGGCGCCCTGTAGATAAACTATCCAGTCGAAGGGGACCGAAATAGCGGGTTTACAACTAGATGTTACAACAATCCTGAATATAAAGTTTCAACATTTTACGTCTAATAGTTTTTGAGATATGCGAGTTTAATGAATTTCGGCCCATAGAGCGTCATGTATTTCGAAGCTTTTGGGCGGTCCTGCAGATAAATTATCCAGTCGATTTTGGCCAAAACTGTATTAGCATCCAGTGTCATTCACTACAAGTTTTTAAAAATGTATTTGAACTTGAGTGGATGAATAAAAAAGTATTTTATTAAAGATTGAAAATTTGTACACGATATATATAGGGAGAGTGTGAGCTAATAATAGGAATTGAATAAACACTCGCTATGACCTCCGAGATATGAGACTCAAATAGGTTGTAATACTCTACAGGCATCCTGCTCTTCTGCACTCACTATTATCATCAAAATTTTTCTGACATTTCATTGTATTTCCCA
Source organism: Cheiracanthium punctorium (assembly GCA_038373885.1). Classification (NCBI taxonomy): domain Eukaryota; kingdom Metazoa; phylum Arthropoda; class Arachnida; order Araneae; family Cheiracanthiidae; genus Cheiracanthium; species Cheiracanthium punctorium. The sequence continues at coordinate 70,862 of JAWZYV010017059.1, read as the reverse complement.
TTCATTATGAGCACACAGCACACCCTGTCTGAGATAATAAACAGATTACTTGGGCACCCACTGTCGTTCTTTATAATTCCCGAGAGCTCAGCATTGCAATTCATGAGAATTAGACTCAATATCATGTTTTCCTTTTACAAGAATAAGCTTTAGCTGTCATAACTTTCATAATGGGCGATCCGTCTTCACATTTAGAACTAGAACTATGATATTAAAGCTTTAATAATTGAATATTTCTTTTTCGAATCAAATAAAATTTTATTAAAAAAATCCCATAATTAATTTTTACACGATGTAGATTTTTTTAAAGAATCATTTGATCTAAGCGGGGGGGGGGTGCCCGTGCACCCACTCTGGCTACGCGCCTGAATGCAGTTCCAGCAAGCACACACAAGTTCTCTGAATGTCTATTAACATTCAGAAGACGTTTTCTGAACGTTAATACACGTTCAGAGAACCTGTGTGTGTTTGCTAGGGTGGCTGAACAATACTATCCCGTGTACACTGTAAAACATCTTTTTATCTGTATATGTCGGTAGTTATTATTATTTATGCGATGGTTCCAATCCACTCAAACTTCTTTAGACAAGAAGTTCCAGAAGAGACACTTGACACAACTGGGTTGCAGCAAAAATTACGCAACACTCTAACCACCTTGGTAGATATCATTATTATTATTTGCGTGAAGGGGTGCGAAGTAGAAGAAGGGGCTATTAACGCACTCTCTCAAACCTCCCTGGTCAGTTGGAGGCATAGAATTATCTACGCATTTCTCGCTTAGAACTAATAATCACTGTAAGATGAAACAACTTAATTCATCAAATAAAACATTAATAAATTATTAAAGTGCGCTGAATTAAATTCAACTTGCTTCCTTACTCACTGAAAATGTAAGAATAACGTATATGCCCAGCAAACACACACAGGTTCTCTGAACGTCTATTAACGTTCAGAAAACGTCTTCTGAACGTTAATAGACGTTCAGAGAACCTGTGTGTGTTTGCTGGGTGGTGAGCTTTTTTTCCCCGGGGCACTTCTTTCCGTGATTCATGTTTTTCAAGGTACGAACTCTTAGAGCTCAAAATCAAAAATACGTGTATGAACATAATTATACTTCTGTGGAATATTTGTTTAAATGAACGATCGATCAAGTTATGTTTGTTTGTTTTCCAGGATAGGGCAGCTTACGTTACCGAATGTGTCGTTCAGAGCTACTTGCGCCCTTCCTGGAATTTCCTCCCACAATTTAGATCCTCATCAGAAGGCTTTTGAAAATTGGCATCCCTTGGAAACTGCTACTGATATTCGAGAGGACTTCCGGAATAATGAATTTACTAGCTGAAGTATCCGTTCTTCGAACGGAATGGATATTGTTAAACCAACTAATGCAAATGGAAAATAGATAAATTATATTAAACATACTCTGGTTATAGATTTAATTGCCTACAAAAACTGTTTTACAATATTCGTTAGGCATATTCTAACTATACTTGGTTTTTTAAAATAATGTTGGGAATGTGCACTATGATCCACGAGTGTGCCATATTTGTTTTCCTTGTTCCATAAAGTACTTCTACAAAATTGAGTCTACATTAAAATTGTCTGTTAAAAAACTTTTTTGATATCCTCGTCAGGAATATTTTTACTATAATCCATTTTTATTTACACGTATATAGACACCAATACTCCAATTAAATAAACAGTAGGGTTTGCAATTTCTCGACAAATTTGGACGATATCGCCAATCTGGGTCCAGTTTTGGGGACTTATTTTTTATGTTAAACTTGGCAATAAATCACCAAAAACGAAAAACCTTGGCTAGTTTTCACATTTAATCTGGCAACCCTTTAAAAGTGATTCGCCATTTCACCAGGTAGACAAAAATTTTTGTCTGAAATTACCAGCACTCAAGAGCTAAAAAAATACGTGAAAAACACCTTTTTTGTAAACTACCCCCTATTGAGATCGATTTTTAAAAATCCTTGAAAAAGATTTTTATGAATTTGTGTTCGATACTTTTTAATGCAAGATTTTTAAGGCTATCTTCATTTCCCTTCGATATAAGATGAGAGGAAAATAACGTTTTGGCCTCTCGCATCAGTTTGTACACGAATTCTAAAAAAACCTGAAAAAGACTTTAGGTATTTCTGTTACTGTTAGTTACATTTTAAAGCAATAATTAGTGCTATCTCTTTTTGCCTCTGCGATATGAAGGAAAACGTGAAACAAACGTTTTAGACAGTTACCCCAGTTTGGGTGCGAATTCTGAAAGTGTTTTTTTAGGTATTTCTATTAGTTACCATAAGCGTAAAGTTTTCAAAATTATTGGGGGGGGGCGCTCCCCTCAACCACATATATTCACATCAGTGGCGTAGCCAGGGGGATTATTGAAAAATTTTTGGCTACGCCACTGATTCACGTACATATAACTTACTCATACCTGCCAACTACTACGGAATATAATTAACCACTTTTTCTACATGATTTTTCGGCTTAAGATATAGCAAAATTTTTGTGCTGCGCGCGAGCTGGTTACTATTTTGAAAAAAATTATTAAAAAATTATACTGTTTACAAAAAGTGGTTAATTTTATTCCGTAGTAGTTGGCAGCTATGACTTACTATATATAAGTGTAAATTATTGGAGGCGCTCGAGCTCTATGGGTCCATAGAATGCTACACCTATGTAAGGTAAGTATCCATGCTAGTATCTTCCTACCATGTTATAAGTTAAAAGTAGAAGCAAAGTAAAAAATCCAAAAGGAAAAAAAAAACATTTTCGATGACATAGTGCATTTTAGACCCATCTGAACTTTTTTTTTTTCATTTACATTGTATAATCTGATTTTAATTAACCAGAGCCTGGCGAGGGCAGCTTATAGTAACATTGTGTGTTACGTGGCGTCACAATGAATACAAAATCTTGATTGAAATCAAAAGAAGAAAATTTTTAAAAGTAAAGCCTTTTTTAAACGTTTGTAAATGGCGTGAAATCCTTTTTTTTATGTTAGTATAAATGAGTTTTCTGTATTTAGTGGTAAATTATTGGGTGGGCTCAGCCCCTATTCACAATTTATTGGGGGGGGGCTCGAGCCCCACGGGCCCATATAACTCTACGCCTATGTTAGTTACATTTCAAAGCAAGAATTTTAAGGCTATCTTTTTTTTCCTCTGCAATATGAAGGCGAACGTGAAACAAACGTTTTAGACCCTTACCTACGTTTGGGTGCGAATTCTGAAAAATCCTGAAAATAGTTTTCAGATATTTCTATTAGTTACATTTTAAAGCAAGAATCTTATGACTGTTTATTTTTTCTTCTCAGATATGAAAGAAACGTGAAAAGAACGTTTTAGGCCCTAGACAGTAGGGAAAGCAAAGCAATTCCGATCCCGCGGGATCCCGCACAAATATTTGCGGGACTAGTCCCGCGGGGTTACGATCGTAATCTCGCGGGATTGATACCGAGAAATACATTATTTTTTATTAAAATTTCACGCCGCTTTCCCAACCAATAGACCGAAAATTTTTGAATATTCATGCTTATTTCATCTAACAATAAACGAATCAATAATTACAAATTTTAATTTAAAGTTTTATTTTTTTTAAATTATCTTCCAATGGGAGTCTGGATCAAGCGTCTAAATCTAAACACCGTAATCTAAATTTTTCGAAAACTTCCCAATCCCAAGTGAACTCAAATATCTCATACTAATTCATCTCTTAGTGAACAATCATAAATTAATTATAAAAAGTTTTCATTTTAGTTATTGATTTTTTTAATTCACACTTTTAATTATTTTACTAAAATTAAATCTAGACTAAGAAATGATTCATTGGATTTGTTCGATTTTGTACGTTCTTTTTTAGCAACTAAGAAAATAACGTAAGTATGTGAATGTATTTTTCTGTAAATTCCTCAATTTTAGAAACTAACATAACTAATAAGACATAATATATTAAGACATAACTTACAGTATTATTCTGAAAATCATGATTGTAATTTTCATATTTCTGTAAGTTATTGTATAAATTATCTCATAAGATTAATTATTATTATTAAAGTTAAGCTTCATAGTGCTTAAAATCTTACTTTTTTTTCTTTTCTCTGTTGAAATGAAGCTCTAGCTAAATGAAATGTCAATCCCGAAGTCCCGCAAGACGTAAAACAGTGCGGGATTGCATTCCCTAAGCCAGGGCCTTATCTATTGTATTCACCGGGCCTGCTCCTTGAAAAGAAGAGGTCTGGAAATGGGTCCGGTTTGTTCCGCTGGAGATAAGGAATACTGAGCAAATACTTTTAAAGGAGGGATAATTCAAACTGTTTAATTACGAAAAAATTGTAAAATATCCTTTTTAAAACAGTACCACATTTATTGAATAAAAGGAAAAATGTTATAGTTTTGTTATCATTTTATCTGTTTACTTCATTCTTTTAGAAAAATGATGGAAATCGTTAGCGAAACCTTTTGATTTGAAAATAGTTTTCTTTCTAATGACACTATATCTATTGCTTACCATTATTAAAGTAATAATTTTCGGAATAATTTAATAATTATGTATAGATAACCGAAATTGATGGTTTGAAATCTTTCCTATTGATCATGTTTCCGACTTGATCAATACTCTACCTAAAACTCGCTAAATGTAATTTTTCATTGCAAACTCTTTAATAAATATACCAATTCTGAAAAAAGCGAACTGAATAAAGCGATTTGAATAAATATTAATACATTGCCTTTTAAGAAATTATTAAAAGTGAACATCAGCATAATTTTGTCTTCAAAAAGTTCATATTGGAAATCCAGTTTAAGACTGGATAAGATCAATTATTTTCCTATAGTAGAATATTTTTAACAAAAATTATTATTTTTGTATAATTCATAACTGGTTGTTGAACACATTTATTTAAGTGCAAACCGTCTATTTTCCTATTTTATGAAAACTTTTTTGGTCAAAGTTAGTAGTATAATAGCATGAAAAATGTTGCATATGTATATGGGTTAAAGAAACAATACAAAATAAGAAAATACAATGTTTATTCAACAATATTTTGAGACAGCTTAGAAAATTTAATTGTGGCATTAACATTTTTCATACTTCTTTTTAATCATAGTGTATTAAAAATGTTTGTATGACTGTATTTTTCTAGAATAACGTGAGCATAAAATAATTTAAAAAAGGTGAAAAGTTTATGACATTTGATTAATATTGTAACACGAAAACATATTTTGTCCTTCAGCAGTCATTCTTTAAAAAGCTTTCAGCTTAAGCTTTTCACAAATACTCAGGTTAAAGCAGAAAAATGTAGTAAAAATGTCATTTATTCTCTTTCAGTTAAATGGGCATGTTATTTATCAATAATTTCAAAAAAAGCATAGTACAATAAAGCTTGAGAAGAGGCATCCTGGAAAATTTCAAGTCACTTAGTCGATTTATTTTCTTTCAAAACCAAATGGCATGAAACAATTTTTTTTTCTTCAAATGGCAGTCAACTCTTTTCGTTTAAAAAATGAAGAATTTTTAAAGCAGCATATTAACGAATCAAATGTATGAGAGAAAATAGAATATTCAGAATGTCTTTTCTCAATGTTTTCTTTGCAATGTTACTAACAGTAAGCGTATAATAATGATTAAATACTCGTGATAGGTATAAGAATAAAATATCAAAGTATTAAATAGTAAATTATGATATTAAATGAGTAGTGTTTTTAATAATAATTTTCACTTTTTACTATGCAATTTTTGTGTTTGAGAACTATATTTGAATGTTGTATATAGTATTCAGTTAAAAATCATAGGAATACATTGAATTTTTACCATGTACTCTAATTAAACAACACTAAAAGATATACATGATTGACTCTGCATCAAATTATAACCCTTTAACCCTTTTGTATTTACTTTTTCGAATAATAAACGTACAAACACATATATTGAAACAAATACAATGATAAAACTTAAGCACAGGTATGGGGGGGGGCATTATATCCTCTCTATTGTTTATATTTCAAAGTACCTAATTTTAGAATGTTTAAGATTTCCCTAGACTTATAACTCGATATTTTAAAAAGCAGCTCAAAAGTTGCATGATTCTTTTTTCTTTTGAAGATAGCTTAAGTAAGTCGAAGGAAGGGTATACTACACTTAATTTTTTTTTAATGTAAAGATCACTTACCTTGTAATATTAAGCAAAATTATCCCCATTTGAATGCACGTCACTGATAAATATCATCCATATTCACACTCTAGAAGCTTTTAATCACGTGCTTTTAACACATACTCAGTTGCACTGAACTTGATATTAATACATTCTTGAATACTAAGGAAAGTATCCACACATTTGAAAAAATAATACTCGTCATTTATAAATATTATCCAAATCCACAAACTGGAAGCTTTTAATCACATGCTTTTAAGACATACTTAGTTTCACTGAATTTGAGATTAGTACCTTATTGAATCCTAGGTAAAGTGAGCAGCACGTGGTAAACGCCAAACTTGTTTGGTAGCGTAGCGCAGTGGGGGGGAAAGCACTGGAGCAGGCCTGAGGAGTACAATAGAGAAGGCCCTGGTCAGACGCCTTTTCGATGATAACTTACTTTGAATAAAAGTTCTCTCCGGGACCCCACCTTTCCTCAATGTGATTGTTCTGCAGTGGATCTCTTAGTTTTGCGACACATGTCGTCGACTTGGACATGGTCTGTGATGGGGTGCTCTGTGAGCAATTCTGTGTCAGCGAGGGGGAGAGGAGGTTAATGGATCTCTGCACATGGGTTTTCTATAGATAAGTAATTGTACAAGGGAAAAAAGGAATTTTTTGGAAGCCACAAACGTGTTTTTCTTGGGCAGTAATCACTTAAAGTAAGTTGTTTTCGTTTCTCCTTTCCAGTCCTTTTCCTCATCCGTGATTGTTCTGCGGCCTAGGTTGGCCTTATGGGAAATCCGGCCCTGATTATGGTCAAAGCGCATGGTCAAACTGCATCAGAAACGACTTCAAGAGTCTGTCGCGAGCTGCCTTAGCATTTTAATACTATATATAGATTATGCATGTATACCGCACGTACACAGTGGTTTTCAGTGATAGGTCGGGAATCGAACACGCAATCTTAACCAAAAGGCTGCAACAGACCCTGATCAAACGATGTTAGCACTTAGTGTATTTTTATTGACAGATTTCTGCAAAATTGAAAAATTTTATCGTTTTTCTTCTCTTTTTAGAGGATACAAGACCTCTTAAATAAAGCAGTTTTATTGTGAGTATTAAAACAAATTCATTTCTTTCACTTTAGTCGTTACTAGCTGAAGTACCCGTCGTTGACCGGCTAGTACTGAATGCAAATTTCCAAAAAGCAAGAACTTTCGTCAGCATTGTAGGAGTACATAGAATGGATGTAGTATGTTGCCAAAGTAAAAAAAACGAAGTTATAATTTTTATGTTTTGTTAAAATATTAAGGTTAGAGAGTAACTAAGTAATATCATTTCATTCGTTTCAGTCGTAATTATCTGATGCGGGAACGAATATTTACGCATATTGAAATAATTTTCACAAAATCTCAAAATCTAATCGATATTTTTGAAAAATTGGAAGCCTAGAATTTAAGTTGAGTGACAACCTATCATGTCACAAAATTTCGTTTCATTCTCTGCAGTCTTTATTTCGTGGTGCTGGAACAAAATTTCAGCATTTTAAAACGATTTTCACAAAATCTCAAAATGTAATCAAAATATTTTAAAAATTCAACGACTATAAATTAAGATTAGAAACTACCTATCATATCACCAAGTTTCGTATCATTCGTATAAGTCGTTATTACGCGATGCTTGAAGAAATATAAATGTATTTTGAGAGAATTTTCACAAAATCTCAAAATCTAATAAAAAAGTTTAAGAAATTGGAGCCTATAGTTTATGTTGAGCAACCATCTATCATGTGACCAAATTTCATATCATTCACTTTAGTCGTTATTATAGAGCAAGAGCCCGCGGCCGCCAGACCTTCGTCATAGTATAAAAGCTAAAACTTTCTCTGCGCATATTCCCCAATAGAGGTAGGAACAATCGGCCACTAAAAAGTTTGGATGATCGTGGCTTTGGCAGGTAACCGGTGGCAAAGGTGTATAAAATTGCAGAAAATTTTCGTCATTTCATAAAGCTTAATTTTTTTATATGTTCTTCTTCGCAATACTAGTCCTTTATCCCTTGCCAGACACTTTTCCATCGTGGCAAACCCCCGCCAGACAATCTCAAAGTCATGGAAAACGTAATTCTATTACGAGCGCGCTGCAGCATCGTAAGAAAGTTCAGAAGTAGCAGTATAAAATGTGCTTGGCACTTTGTGACAGCTTGAAGTACTTCGTCGCGGGAGTTTACGAACACAACAGTTTTCTATGACTTTAAGATTGTCTGGCGGGGGTTTGCCACGATGGAAAAGTGTCTGGCAAGGGATAAAGGACTAGTATTGCGAAGAAGAGCATATAAAAATATTAAGCTTTATGAAATGACGAAAATATTCTGCAATTTTATACACCTTTGCCACCTGTTACCTGCGAAAGCCACGGTCATCCAAACTTTATAGTGGCCGATTGTTCCTACCTCTGTTGGGGGGTATGCGCAGAGAAAGTTTCAGCTTTTATACTATGACGAAGGTCTGGCGGTCGCTGGCTCTTAGACTATTACGTAATGCGTGAACAAAGAATTCACACAGTTTTAAACAATTTTCGAACAATTTCGAAATCTGATCGATTTTTTAAAAATTAGATGCTTATAGTTTAAGGTGAGTGACCACCTATCATTTCACCAAACATCATTTTTTCACCTTTGCAGTTATTACGTGATGTGCGAACACAAATTTACGCAGATTGAAAGATTTTCGCAAAATCTCAAAATCTAATCAAGATTTTAAAAAAATTTGACTCTTATGTTTTAAGTTGAGTGACTACCAATCATGACACCAAATTTCATTTCATTCGCTTCAGTCGTTTTTACGTGATGCTCGAACACGAATTTACAGTTTAAAACGATTTTCGCAAAATCTCAAAATCTAATCAAGATTTTTTTAAGTCGGTGCCTATGTTTTAAGTTGAGTGACCACCAATCATGATGCCCAATTTCATATCATTCGCTTCAGTCGTTTATACGTGATGCTCGAACACAAATTCACGTAGTTTGAAACGATTTTCGCAAAATCTCAAAATTCAATCAAGATTTTTTAAAAATTCGACGCCTATGTTTTAAGTTGAGTGACCACCAATCGTGATACCCAATTTCATTTCAATCGATTCAGTCGTTTTTACGTGATGCTTGAACAAAAAAAGCGTCACGGACAGAATGACACAACGACAAACTTTTTTTTGAGGGTCGCATCGGATTCCCGGGTGCTTGAAACGGATAGAAATCGCAAAATTTTTGAATTCTAAGAAATGTACAGACAAAAGTCTAATTTTATTTATATAGATTACGTGATGTGCGAACAAAAATTTGCGCAGTTTGAAACAAAATTTCGGAAAATCTCAAAATCTAATGAATTTTTTAAAAATTCGATGTCTATAGTTTAAGTTGAGTGACCACCTATCATATCACCAAATTTTATTTCATTCTATTAAGTTTTACGTGATGTGCAAATAAAAAAAGCGTCATTGGCAAAACGACAGACAAGTTTTTTTTTTTTCTTGACGGTCGAACTGGGTTCCCAAATTCTTAAAAGGGATAGAAATCGTAAATTTTTTAATACCAAGTAGTGTACAGGCAAACGCTAATTTTATTTATTTAGATACATAAAAGTGCCCATTCTGAAATTGAAACAGCAATCACTTCAAACTTTAGTCACTTCATCCCATGTCGAACTCGTCTAGTATTTAGAACGCTCGCCTACCACCCCTCTCGTCCACGGTTCGATACCAGTCATCGAAAGTAGAAGGACACGGTTTAAAACTAACTTGAAGTTTTTACGTATGATTACAGGTGGCAGCACTAAAATTCAAAGAAAGGAGGAAGAAATCTCGGAGTAAAAACAACGTAGCTACGACGTCACAATCCACTTTTTCCCAATATGTATCTGAGCGTGACGGTCACGCGAATTTAGAGCTTTTTCTCCATCCAAAAAATGTCAAACGCGCCTAAAGAAATTTTGACTTAAAAAAATGTCGTTTGCGCTCCTTGTGCAATACCTCATACAGGTGGTGCGGAAAATTGCATAATAGCCTCGTAATGTTTGAAAGAACTTTCTTATTATTAGCAGAATGATATTTTTGCAGAAATGAAACATTATTTGTGTAGTGTACAAAGGAAAAATATTACACTCCCAATGCTGTTAAAGATTTTGCTTATTCTTTTGCAGAACGAACTTTGACATGCCTGTATATGCGGAGAGGGGGGGGGGTGACACCGGATGTTCTCACACCGTGTGACACCACGCTTAGCGTCGCCACTGGGAACAGGCCGTCGACTCATTTGGGTTTTGAGTTTTACATGGCTTGAACCCCCATTAGCGAATATAGCTACAACAAATATTCAGAATTATATAGAGGCTGAATTATATCTGAGCAACTTAATAGATCACCTTCGTGTAATTCCGCCTCTTCTGTTTATTAAAATTATTGTGAAATGAAGTCAAATAAAGTTTACCGTTTTGTTATGTACATGGGTTTTGATATGCAGGGGCAGCCCGACACAGTAAGGAGATAAGAATCGCATCGGGGCGCCATTTTCGATGGGGGTGCAATTTCGAACTCAAAAACAGAAAATATGGATGTAGAGCATAAACCTTTTTTACATTTGCAGGAGGCGCCACGTACCCTAGGGCCGCTCTGTTCCGCGGGGCGGATTAAAAGCCGGGGTGCACCGCATCCTGCCCGTGGACCGGAAGTTGCCCGTATCTGGTTACATCATCAAATGTTTATTCCGTTATATTCGACTTCTTTTTTATTGAGTTCTTGCTTTTATCGATGCCTTCTCTTACAAGGTTGACAAATTTATCATATAAGTTTTGTTTCCCCTCAAAGAAAGACGAAAACATTTCATTCTGGATTTTGTTTCTTTTCGATTTGGATGAATCCATGATCATTAAAATGAAAAAGAATCGTAAACTCTTAACTTGTGCTCACAGATTTTAAGAAAACCAACTTCAACAAGTTCATTTAAAAGAAGAGCTGAAAGTAAATCACACAAAATTTGGTTACATGGAAATTTAACTTCGCACTTAAATGTCCGACAAGCAAACCCTCTTTTTCACTGTTTGTTGTGTGTAGGTGCATGCTACTTGAATACTGGAAGTTGATGACCTCAAGAGGGAAAGAAAGAAATCGCTAATCTTAAAAAAATGACATGAGAGAACCCCTACTTTGGGAAGACTGGGGCAATATTCTTTCCCTTTTCTTCATGACAAATTTATTATCAACTAAATGCCGCATGAATGGATTCTTTCTTAAGATAGTCTCCTCGATAATTCCTTGATGTTACATTGTATTGCTGCTGCATACATTTTTCATTGCAAGGATTCCTATTGCTTGCAAGGCACAAGACTAGGGACTCAAAGGGAGATATATTGCCTAAGGAATGACTAGAGCCGAATAGAATGATATCATCTTACTGTTTGTTGTCACTGGATACACTTAAAGACGGCAATGCACTTTGAAACTGGTCTGTCCGACTCGGTTAGATTTATGAGGTGGGGAATAGAGATGGCACTATGATTCTAAAAATACTACGATACTATCCTATTAAAAATCTCAGTTCAAAATGATACACCGCAATACATCCTTTTTTGACCGTAGGTCAGAGATTTATGGCGCTATCTCCGTTCCCCACCTCGTGAATCTGACCCAATTGAAGAGACCAGTCTCAAAATGTACGGCCGTCTTAAGGCTGGCGTACATTGTGCGTGCACGGGATCCGTTTCCATAGCAAGTCGATGTATTTTTCAGCATACCCTTTCCGTACTGCGAGAGCAAGTCTTCCGCAGCTCATTCTTTGAGCTACACCGGCTTGAAAACTGCAGAATGACAGATGATAACCAATTATCATTTCGGGTGATACGTGGAACGCTGAAATTTGTCTCCCAGGTGTGGCTACAATATTTTTCAGAGCCGTCGCCAAAAGTATCAGCCAAATTTCTGCAAAAGAGTAGGATTTGAAGAGGGATTGTTTGCATTCTTGTTGGGGGGCTGGTATTGAGGGAATTGATACGCGTACTTCGAGTGGAATTGTAAAGGGGAGGGGTTGGGGGAAGGCTAGCCCTGAATATTTTGTGTGAACATTGTTAAAGCATCGTAGCCCATAATATTTTAATAAGTTGTTTTATATTCCCCGAAGAATTATGTCAGCAATTCACCAATGAGCATCAAAAGAGATGTCAGCTAAATCACACCTTCAAAAATCAAACATAGGTCAGTGGTTCCCATACGTTTAGCATAATAATTCATACAACATTGGAACAACATTCAAAAAAAAGTATTAAATTCACGTTTTTGGATGATTATAATGGATTGAATTGGTTAACCCTTTATAAGGTGAGTTATGTGCAGAGAGTCGAAAGTACTTGGGATTTTACTGGACCATTGTTTAGGATTAATTCATATATTTTCCCTCTACTGTAATATCCCACGTGAAAACTGCAGAAACAAGTATTAAACAGACATAGATATTTTGCAGGAGAATGCATTAATTATTCACAAAATCAAAGTCGGAAAACTGCCTGCTGCTTGTACACGGAATTAAACGCAAAAATATTTAATTAAAAGCGATGATTCTTATGCTCAATTTTCGAGAAATTATTCGAGCTTTTTTTAAAATTACGAATGGAAGAAACGTTCATAAGCCAAATATAATTTAGAATCCAAATGTATGGAAAAAATATACATCCAATGCAACTGAACAAAAATCAGAAAATTCACTAATGGTAATTGATTGTATTTAATAGACCGTATTTAATAGAATGATCTGTATTTAATAGACCGTATGTGGTAAGTATTCTTACCATGGCCTTTTAAAGGGTTAAGTAAACCATCGAATTGATTTTCCAGCTCTTTTAAAATACATTACGAAAGCCGCTTGCTGTCAAGCAGAGGGAGGACCTGTCGCAGAGAGGCTAGTCTTGCGAAATTAATTCCGACCAGTACGACACTCATAATATCCAAGACTAAAAAACTAAACTAAGCAAAGAGTTAACGGTGATCGACAAATAAAAAGGAAATAAAGAAGAGATTTTTTTCAATGCTCACATTTTTATATGAGAGACTGTGGTTGCGTTCGTAAACGCCAAACGAGTTGCACTCGTGCAATGAGTTTCCATCTAAGGCGGTCGTAAATTAAACTAAGTGCATACAGTTTTTAAACTAGAGCGTTCGTATATAAAACTGAGTGCGATTAGTTTCAAACGAAATAAACTGAGCTCTGCTAAGGTTTCGTCAGTTGTTTAGAAGACTTGCTGCACGTTGTTGTTGTTTTCAAATGGCGTCCGTTGTTATGGAAAAGTATGTTGTTGTGAAAAGTAATTTACGTTTTCTAAAGCTGCAAATATTATTTTTTCGAGAAGGAAATTCATGCGTACGTTAGAAAATGCTACGAAGGTACATAATTTTTCAAAGGTAATCATTCTCTTGTATTTTTCATTTTAGTAAATTCAAAAATGCATGTTTTAGTGTTGAGACTGAAGTTGATTTAATACGTTATTAGCGAAATTTGAACTTCTCTTGCTAAATACTTTTGAAAAAATGAAGTTTAACCCATTTGTGCCTGGATATTTTTGCGACTTTCTTCGATTTTTACTGATAACAGAATTAACAGATAAATTTCTGATGTCAACTTCTTGAACAAGGGATAATTTCTTTTAAAATCTTTATGCATAAAAATCAAAATATCAACATCCTACTGGGTCATGTTAAAATATTTTGTAGAGTTGAGGCTCAATACTCATGAATAAAGGCTACGAAAAATAAATAACGTTTTCGACTAATAGCGAAAATGCCGTCCCAAAAAAGGGACACTAGGCATAAATGGGTTAAGTCGAAATTTCTAAATTTTGATTTGTGCACTTCAATTATGGCCACTCTTTCTTTTAAAAATCCTGTTGATTTTATATTGAGTATGTACTAGAAACTCTCCTCAGCAAAATTAACGCATTCGCGAATTGTAAACAAACACGTCTCCTAGGCGACGAAACTAAATAAACAAGTTGTTCGTAAAGTCAAAGGAAACTGATAACCACTGACTAAACACACGCATTCCAGTTTTCTTACGAAAACTCGTGCAACGAGTTTGTCGTTTACGAATGCAGCCTGTAACCCAGTGATTTCCAAAGTGGTCCAGGTGGACCCCCAGGGGTCCACGGGAGACTAAATAGGGGTCTGCATTGGCGTGAAAAAAAAATGGGGGATTCACATTTTTTGACGAGATTTGGGAATATGGTAGAAATGTAGCAGCAAGGGGTCCACCGAAACCAGTAAAATTTATAAAGTGGTCTACGAGGAAAAAAAGTTTACGAACCTATGCTGTAACCCAAGGCTTCACTGAACCGCTATTCATCGACTGACAAGATGAGGCTCATGAATTCAATAACCCCGTGTTAAGACCAGATAATCATTCCTGGAGATAAAGGCTTTTCGATCAAAACGCCCCATACCTTGTGTTCATAAATCATCATCTCGGGCCACTAGTTTTTGTGAAAAAACTGCCAAAAATTGAAACAGATGCGATTAAATATCCTAGTTTCTTTTTCAAGTTTAAGAACGACTTCTGCTTCTTCAATTTAGATGCCTTGGTGAGTCTTAAATTTAACAAAACGGCCTCACTCTAAACAAACTATTGAAAACTGAATAAACTGGCTCCTGTCTCAGTGGATTTAGTTTTCCAACTAATAGTTCTCATTTGACTTTAAGAACGATAATCAATTGGTTTAGATTTACTAAAATCTGAGATTTACTAACGCCTGAAAATGAAATCAGTAGAACAAGTGCTACTGGTTGAGAGTTGATGAATGTGCTCAATCTAGCCACCTGCAACTACACTGGGCCCGTGTTTGTGTGCTTACGAAAAGCCCGTGCAGTCCAGAACTTCTCACCCAGATGACATAGAGCTGTTTCACCAACGTCATTATCACTACATCACACCTTAGCAACCAACTTTTTTCGGTCAAGCATTCGTTCATTTGAGAATGGGCATTGGCCGAAAACGTGGCTTTGCATCCCCAAATATCCGAGTTGACAGAAAAAAAATTTCAGTGACGTCACGTGAAAATATTCTATAGGGCAAAAAACATGAAATTCTTTTTTTTCCCATTTAAGAGGGATTCTTATTCATTTAGAGTTTTTCCCTTTGGCTCCAATTTTTTGAACGAATGCATGACTTTTTCTTTTTCTTAATGGACAGGCATTTGCCGATTAAGCATCGGCTATTACAGCTTCCCGAAGGTATTGCGGCCATTTTATTACAGGGGCACCCAGTGGGCGGCCAGCGTTACCCCCTATGAAGGAACGGACAAGTTAACATCTATGATCAAGCCAAAATTCGAACCCGGACCCAAGGCGTGATAGAATGGTTCTGAAGCCACTATACCACCTGGGCGGCACATATGCATGACTAGTACTTTCGATATAAACTAATCACTGATGGATATCTGACCTAGGTTACATTTATTCCAGAAATTCCATTTATTGAAAAGATATATTTTCAGAGTTGTATGTGATTTCTTGCAGCCATTTGTTTATTTTATGTCCATTTCATGAAGAATTTGTCCAAAACGTATCCATGTCTGTAACAAGGACATTCATGACATTGGACCGATGATCATTCAAATGATGTCCATCAGTGGCGGCTCGTGACCTGTTTCAGTGGTGGGGCCCGAAAAAAAATTGTGCCCATTAAAATCGCGAAAGTATATATACAAATAGACCAACCTATACCCACGTGCACAAAGCGTAAGTATTTCAAATTTCTCAAATGACAAATGATTATCAAAATTACTATACAACTTCTGCTATTTTTTACCCAACTTTGTTAAATTGAAAAGTTCACTTTATTACTAAACAAAAACCCACGTTTAATTATTAAATATTTATGTTTATAGCTGCTTGTTCATAATTTTTAGATGATTTATTTATTTTAAAATCAATTATCAACATATATAAAAAAGACATTTGTACATCGCTTTTCGTAAATCAAGAAAACAAAACAGAAAAATATCTGACTACACTGCAAAAATACGATCGTGCACATAAAAATTGATTTCCTCTTAAGCGGAAAATTTCGCCAATAGCTACCGATTGCCGAAATATCCCGGTACAGTCGTGTAGATCATAATGGGAGGGCCCGAAGATCTGGGCCCTGAAGACAGCGCCAAATAAGCCGTTTGTAAGCCAAGTTAATTCCGCGTCAATATGGCTTTTGGCTCAATGCCAAATATGTCAACCCGGTGAATGGAGAAATACGCCAAATTTAGGGCAAGCCAGCCCATGGCCCATGCATGTCTTAGATAGGGGGAAAATCGTATAACTATCGCATTTTTAAGTGCTTTTTTTAAATGGATAGTATTAAAATGCGTGTATTTTTTTAATGAGGGTAAATTATTGAAAGAACTGTCTTACATAATAGGTAGATACTTTGATTAAGACGGTGGTTAGTCGGTGGGGCCAGGCCCCACTGGCCCTTAACAAATTTATGCCTAGTGTCCCTTTTTTGGGACGGCATTTTCGCTATTAGTCGAAAACGTTATTTATTTTTCCTAGCCTTTATTCATGAGTATTGAGCCTCAACTCTACAAAATATTTTAACATGACCAAATGGATGTTGATATTTCGATTTTTATGCATAATGATTTTAAAAGAAATCATCCCTTGTTCAAGAAATTGACATCAGAAATATATCTATTATTTCTGTTATCAGTAAAAATTGAAGAAAGTCGCAAAAATATCCAGGCACAAATGGGTTAATGACGAGCCGCTACTGATGTCTATACCTCATGCACATCCCTTGAATGATCATCGGAAACTCATAATATGTCTAAAGCATAGCATTAACAGACATGTAAACACTCCAATTGCTATCTACATAAACATAAACGGGAAGATCCAGAATATGACTGCAACATGAAATGAAATGGGCATGAAAGTACCCTAATCATGTCCCTGTATTAACCCATTTATGCCCAGCGTCCCTTTTTTGGGACGGCATTTTCACTATTACTCGAAAACGTTATTTATTTTTCCTAGCCTTTATTCTTGGGCATCGAGCCTCAACGCTACAAAATATTTTAACATCACCAAGTAGGATGTTGATATTTCGATTTTTATGCATAATGATTTTAAAAGAAATCATCCCTTGTTCAAGAAGTTGACGTCAGAAATTTATCTATTATTTCTGTTATCAGTAAAAATCGAAGAAAGTTGCAAAAATATCCAGGCAGAAATGGGTTAACATAAATGGTAAAAAACCTATCCTGAACTTGACCAGAACTTGTCCATATATATACAGAACTTTCCCATAAAATTTCAGAATGGAAGTCGTATTTTTCCACCCGGACACGTTATGGATTTATTATGCACAAGATACAGACAAGTTATGGATATGTCAGTGTGTCTATAACTTGTACATGCATCTATATGGAAATGTTCTGGACAAATTTCTACAGTCTCAGTAGATCTTATAAATCCTCATTGAATAAAACAGACAACGAAATTATTCACAAAACTAACATATGAATCTTGGCTTACACTCCAATATTGTTTGTGTGAGGTTACTTATGTGAGGTCAATCACAGGCGGTAATGGAAAGATAACGGTAACGTTGATCACTATCCGGATTTATTGCCTGTGGGTGGTCCCGATCTTTTGACCATGTAAATAATGGGAGATGAATGTCTGAATATCTTGACCAGTATTTTCGAAATAACAGGGTTTGTACGGTTTCTTAATTTGCTAAAATTCCGAACTTTTGAAAAATTGTCCTAAACCGTCGTAAACTATTTGAGATACTCTAGAAAACGTTTTTCCGTGTTTTATAAAAAGTAGAACCACTTTTAAAATATCGGATCAATCTAGGAAAATATTTCATTAAGTTCGAAATCATTTCAAATCTGGGAATCCGTGCCAACCCTGAATAAACGAGACAGAACGACAACTGTTACCTCTTCTATATTGAAGCTCAGAATTTCGTCCAGTGTCAGTAGTGTGACGTTAATGATTGGAGAAAATAAGATTAAGTTTGTATTGGACTCCCAACTACAGCATTTAACTAATCGAGATATTTCCGATTTATGTGGCCTTCGCATTTGTATCTCAGCACGTGAAGTACTGTTTAAGATCGTTGGCTTATTCAAAACGCCCTTTTGGTTGCAAAGGCAGTATGCTGTCTGTCTGCTGGTTACGGTGACCGATATTAATGGAATGGAAAGGTAAAGAGTTTATGCGATGTTAATTTTTTTATACGCACTTAATGAAACAATAGTAAGGCACTGCTACGTTTAGCTACGCGAAAATATATTTCGCGTTACCCTCTTTTTTTTTCTTCTAAAAATTCTGCTATCCGGTGCATGAGTAGTCCCATAGGTTAACTATGCAAAGAGCTCCCATTTAAAATGAGTCTTCGTCCACTCAAATATATTTAGTTTAACATAAATGCAATTTCCAACACAATAAAATTTTATATTTTATAATACATATTATTTAGACTGTCTTGCACGACTGAAGTTAGATATATTTTAAAGACTTTTAAAACGTTCTAGGAGTGTCCTATCTTTCATCTAGCAATGATTATGTACCGTGCATTAATATTGTATAAGCGTAAATAATTTTACTTAAGAATTTATAATACGTAGGTTTGTTTCACCAATCCCTAAATTGACGAATTTCCGCTTGTTATAAAATTTAATTTTGTTAGTGGGTGTTTCTTCTTCTGTGGCGATTAGAGGTTCCCAAGGATTTTGACGTTGCACCCCCCCCCCCCCCCGCCAGCAACGAACAGCTTGGAATGACTACCTTCTCCCTCCCGTTCCTCAGCAATAGTTTTTTTATTCTTCAATGAGAATTTAGTCTCCTTTTCTTCAAAATATCGCCGGTAAAGTTTGAATAACTATTCTTAAGCTAAAATAGTTTTGGAGAACCGCCGCTCTTTGGTGTTGGCACATTCTAATCCGTGTAAATGTTTGCTCATGGAAAGTTTCGGCAATTTTCTTACTGCGTCATTAAGTTAACGCACTTTCACTTAGACCTTTTATCAGTAAAAAATTGCGGAATGTGCGAAATCGCTTGTATCAGCATACCAGTTCTATTTAGTTTCCAGAGTATTCCATCAAAAAGTACTTGACCACACCTGTCCGCCATATTGGACAGCTTCGTCTTAATTTAGCGTTGGTGAACCGAAAAGTTGGTCCCAATGGTTTGAACAAATCCTTTATTTCCCTGCATTATTCAACTGTGTCCGAAATATTTCGACGAGTCATCACTCAATTTATAGAACAAAATCCACATTTCTTCAATTTAAACTGTGTGTATGCTCTAATGGTAATAAAATTAAGTTTCGGTGTGACCCACCATTAAATACGCATAACTGACGAAAGAATTGCCAGTTCAAATTTATTGCATGTTTCTATACAACGTAAGTATTTTGCAATTTCTTGTGAAATTCAGTGTTTGTACTGAAATACGCTTAAAATTCAGTAGTTAGTCCAGCGGGTATATTGCACATGAACAAAGACTCCAATTATTCAATCTTTTGAATAAGCACGATTCAATATTAACCCATTAAAAGTCTCATTTTGACAACCTCTATCGTATTTTTCTTATGCAGTGAAGATATACCGAACTTGCATGTATATTGAATGTTAAGACGATATTTTTAAGTTTCAATATTTTATAGTAGCGTGAAGAAATGAAATTCATTCATTAACGAAAATAATTTATAAAGATAGTTTCTTTTGTCGAAAAAAAATTCTTACTGTTAAATATCGTACCTCAAACCTAAAAGTTAAGCTTTTTTTTGTTTCTTGGTAAGGCTCCCAAGACTGAAAACTCATCAACTTCTATAGTGTTAACGAAATGGTTTAGTGTGCAAAGAATTTTTCCTTAGTCTTATTCGACTATATGTAATGAAGTACTGTTCGCATGAGCTCTTTAATTTGCACGAATTTTCTTTTTCCCACAATACGTCCAAGAGTGAATTTCACAGTATGTTCATTAGTGATATAGTGAAAGCTCTCTGAAAGGCCACCGCTATTACGAGACCACCTGTCTAAGACGGTACATTCCTGATCCATAGTTCCTGGTTATAAGTTCGATGTTAAATTTCCTCCATTAAAGAACTGCTATTGCATTTGTAGAGATGAAATAACTACTCAACCGTGTGAAATGTCGAAACTGTTTTGTCTGAAATCTGTAGTTGGCGACATAACTGTCCCCTTGTCTGGAATCGTTAGAGCAGGAATTCTTTCATGAATTGCTCAGATTCCCGTTTTATCTGAAATCTGAAGCTTTTACGACTGTCATTTGTTTAGCAGGTGGAAGACTTTTTAAAAGTTGTAGACTTAATATATTGATTTAAAAACTTAATAGTGTAGCTAAATTATATTGCTCGAGCCTTTCATTGCGTTGAAAACTAGTTTTTCGTAATTTTCTTATGAATTTATAAATGTGCTGCTTTAGCTTTTATAGAAGAAAAAAAAATTGCCCCAGTAAGCAGTTTCCAATTTTGGGATCGCCGTAATTTCTAAGAAAGATAATCTCAAATTAGCTCAAAATTGCGAATTAACATAGAAAGCGTTGGATTGTTTCACAGCGGCAATTAATGGGTTAATAAATGTGGTTTTGAATAGTTCTTTAAAATTAGTTTTACGACTTTCCCAGTCAGTGCAGTTTTCTCCGAACGCCTGTCATAGTTTACAGAACGTTATCGAAACACCGTAAGACTTTCGGATAAATTGTGTTGCCTGGATTGCACGTTAGACGCACTTGAACGTTCAGTGACTTTTCTATAAAAATGAAGCTTATTCTCTCATTCAATTGCAGTTGGTCCCGGACCATCGTTGGAAGACTGCTCAAGAAATAACGAAAAAGTTCAGTTGGACTTGGTGATGGATTTACTGAAGCAGCTGTAGGATGGTATACCTCTAGTCAACGGCCTTCTCACGTGTAATGACATTGAAGGAACTGGTTATAGTGGAGAGCATAAGACGACTATCAGTGTCTTTGAGCTGGAAGTTCAACGTTATTCCAGCAATTGAAAGGTAAGCCATTTTCTATACTTCACGTTGCATAGTTTTCTGTGTCCATCTGGAAATTGTGTACATGTGCTTTATCCCGTGTCTGTTAATGTTCATTACCGGTATGGTCATTATTAAACAATATTTTACGCACTGCCATGGCTTAATTTAGTTCCAATGTTTCTTGCATAATAAACTGGAATTTCTCGAGTTCTAGATTAAACATGACTAAGATCTCGTTTAGGGTAATGTTCCATGTACAGCACACTAATCAAGATTTCAGCACAGTTGTTTAATCTTGCATTTGATATTTGTTTAAAAGGCCAGTAGACGTTCCTCCTTAATTTTCACGGAGAGTTACTTTGCATAAGGTTATTTTTTAAAATACTTACGCTTAATATCTGCACATTAGTGTAATTAAAAAATGAACTAATTTTTTGCGCAGCAGAAGTGGACAAAATTGGTAAAAAACGTACAACAGCTCGTAGTAATATGGGAAAAGAATTTTATTTCATCCTTAGTTTTTGTACAGTGTAGTTATTTGATAAATGTTAATGTTTCTTAGTTTAAGTATTTAATTTCCCCCTTGAAAAGTTTTAAACAATGTAAAATTAAACACTTGGGTATTACTTCTGATTTTGAAGAGTTAAATTTTAACAAATCTTATACTTGGTACTGAATGTCCACCAAATTGAAATTATGAAAATTCAAAACTTGGTTATCTGATGAATATATTCCCGAAACTTCAGAAGTAAGGGTGTTTTGCCTAAATTCGATGGTTGACATGACGCAGAGGTTCGCCTGTTTCTTGGCATTAGCACTTAGTTTGATTTAAATAGGAAGTAATGTTAAATTAGTCATCAATTCGTATAATTCATATAGGCCGACCATGGCAGAGTGCATAAGATTGAGCATGGTATATGACAGAAGTGGGAAGGTCCCGGGTTTGGCCCTGCTGCACGACTGTCGGTCTAACGGTCTGGAGTTTGGGGCGAATTTCTCCAGATGTAACGTGAATAGCCACATAACCCCCCCCCCAAAAAAAAAAAAAAGAAATTATGAAAAATCGTTTAACTTAACCACAAAACCAATCAATCGTAGAATTACTGTTAATGGTGTGGTATATTTTTATTGAAATTCGTATTGGTCGAGATTTTTGGTTATTTTTAGACGTATCTGAAAATGCAGTTATCCTAGATATAATGGCCAATATATACTCCAATTCCTTTAAACAGATATTCAAAATTGTGTTTTATGAAAGTATTTAAATGCATTTTTAACTAATTACTTTGGAATAGGATTATGAATCAAATTCCTCTTTACCATCTTTATGAAAACTCAGTTAAAATTTAAACACTTGTATTGCTGATGAAGTCGTATTAGACTCAATATTTTCTGTTAATCGTTAACCTTTTAATAAGTTCACACTAATTGTTGAATACCGAAATTCCGTTAAATTAAAGTATGTTAACCGTTATAACAGATGTTTTTAAAAATAACAAAACGGAGAGTAATAAAACAATTTAAGTCGAACCCAGTTATAATGAGCTTCAAGGGACCAAGCGTTTTGTTACCTATATCCGGTGGTTCGCTGTATCTAAAGCATTAAATACGATAGTAAAACGGCGGGACCAAAAATTTCGTTTGTTATAATTCAGTGTCTTGTTATTTAAGTATAGGGTGATTATAATTAACTTTCACCTACAGACAGCATTCTGTAACTGGTGAGCAGATTGCTACCAAATTTGGAATATAGACTGTACACGAGATGTGCTCAAACGAATTTTTCAGAACGTTTAGTTAAAATGTCCTAGATGTCAATCTCTGTATGGTGAAATCAGCTCAAATATTACCCAAATGAGTGAATAAATGCCCAAAAATATCGAATAAATGTTAAAATTGTTTGAATATTTCGAACTGGCAGTTTCCATCATTAAATTTGCCAGTTTTTCATGCAAAATGCCACCTAGTGGACGTTTTTTCAACCAATGTTTTTCGAAATTCCTTAACCCTTTGAGGCGCAACCCTTTCCCAATGCTGAAAAAAAGGGCAGCCGTTGCCATCGCTCGACTTAACTACCAGCAAGGTGGCGGACGATCCAAACGTGTGCCACCATTCTAGACCCTTTTATGACGACAGCTGGCTGTGCGAGGGCACAGCCGCCATCTTGCTGGTAGTTAAGTCGAGCGATGGCAACGGCTGCCCTTTTTTTAGCATTAGGCAATCATCCAGCTGTTGTCGCATTCTTACATTTTTCAGCAGATATCAGTGCTGTTAAAAATCGTGACAATTTTTCTTCCGGGAAATGACGTGCTAAAAAGTAAAGGATTCTCGTGGAGCTATGTCACCCGCAACTATTTTTATAGAAATCAAATCTATTCTTCGTGACTGGCAAGTCAAAACGTCAGTTTGGTGTTCCCAGAGCGGGAACACTGCGCGTTAAAGGGTTAAGCGCATATCATGTATGTATACTAGGGTGGAGCACTCTTATATGGGAAAAAAAATTGTTAAGTTTTAATTTATAATAGTGATCAAAGTGTGACCCAAGATTAGAGGATTTTAAAAAGCATTACTTTTTTAAAATTGGTGTTTTCCTTCTACCCGCGCATTTATTTTGAAAATTTACATTTGTGCTACCATACTGATAAAACTTGAAGGAGCATATTGTTTATAAATTCTATTAAATTATTTATTATGAAAAAAACAAGTCATATAGAACAAATTAATGTTAATTTACTAAAAATGTGAGCCACTTAAAACATAAAATATACATAAGCATACATAAAAATAGTCAAAAGACCTTAAAATCACGTTTGGTGTCGAATTTGGGCATGAGTTTTCTTGACTCAATTTTTGATTTTATGCGACCTTCTCTGACCTTCTTATCACATACCTGCATAGAAACCTCTGTTACTATCTTTACTGAACGTTCTACAGCCTGGGTATGGCATGGCAGTCTTAGAAAAGGTATTTTTTTACTTCCTTTTGTTTCCACCATCGAAAGCAAATCTTCATTCTTGACGGAAGGTTGAAAATATTTTTGTTGCCAATCTGTAAGGTCTGTGTATGTGTATGATTTGGCATTAAGATTAATTTTAAGGACCTCAAAAATACGAGGGACCTTTTCAGAATTATCCGCTTCTCTTGCTTTTATAATCCTTCTAGCAGTAAGTTCACGAATGTGTTCCTCAGGATCTGAGAGCATCGACAACAGAAGATTCTCAGGATGAGCAAAGAAACTGTTCCGCTCAATTTCAGGGTCGACTAATTTTTTTAGTTTAATTGGAAGGTATCGAGAATTCGAAACCAATTTCCAAAAATTTCAAGATCCATCTTTGCATGACGGATGAGTTTTAATCTGGGGCCAAACAGGAGCGTTAACTCAACAATAAACGTGGCAAGATGATTAAGGTTTTCAGATGGTTTACTTGTGGAAATATATAGCCTTAATATCCTGTTGGCTTTTGTTAACCATCGAGCATGCGACATTTTCCCTGGAGCTCTGTGTGCTAGATCGGGAGGACAATCGCCACTAATTACAAATGATGTAATATCGTACAAGTAACGTTGATCAGAACTTAGGTCTTTGATGACATCGGCCAAAATATCCGGCAAAACGCTTTCTATCTTTCCGTACCGTACAATAAGATTTTCTTCGCATTTTTCTAGCAATCTTCCAATAGTACCAGAATAGGAACTTGGCCCAGTAGTTTCCCCATCTAGGAATGAAAAAAGGTGTTTTAAAGGCAATTCATTCGTGTGTAAAAGGCATATGATCCATTGTAAAGGTTGATTCAAAGGTTTTTGTAACAACCGTTACACCACCATTTTTTCCTGTGTTTGTTGCCGTTCCATCACAACCAACAGCTGCAGTTTCTCTCATTGAAACGTTTTCAGAAGAGAACAAGTCATACTTAGCACGTTCTATGCTCTTGGCCGTCCCAGTACTTGGGACAGCGTAGCCGACATAGAGTCGGGTTCCTTGATAACAGAAATGTGTTCTTCTACAATAACTTGGCGGTATTTTTTGAATCCTTTTTTTTACTACATTTAAAACTTTCTTTTCTGCCATCAAATTATATAGCTGTAACACTGACAACTCTATTTTTAGCTAATATTTCTTTGCGTCCTTTTGATCTTTCACGGCGCAATTTTGATCAATCTATTACTTACACATCTGACTTAATGTCATGAAGAACTGATGCGATTGCTGCAGCAGCTCTATAAGATACGCCATATCGGTCGCATATTTTTGACAAAGATGGCAAGCTGAGTTTTGGCTTTTTCTTGGACCCTTGGTGCTTTGAAGAACACAGTTCAAAGCCATCGTCTATTTCTTCAGTATCTTCTGACTCATCCAATATAAGAGGGGCTCGTGGGGAAAGTTCAACTCTATTCTCCTGTTTATCCTCATATGTCACAGAAGCGTAATATTGTTCTAGTTTTGTCTATCATTTCGCTTTTCTATTTTTTTAGTTTGTGAAACGTCTATACCACCAATAACCATTTTCTTGTCAGTCCTCTGATCAGTCAGAAAAAGTCGTTCTTATTTCGCAACTCTTCCTTTTGGGCATTTGCATTGGCGAACGTTGCATAATTCAAATCAAATGCGCGGGTAGATTGACTCAAAATAAAAAAAAATAATTTAGGACACGCTTTTTGAAAGGTTGGGTCACATTCCTATAGCTATTAAACAATTTGGCAAAATTTAATTTTTCGCTCCACGCTAATGTATACCCAATATAACAACTTTGGTTACAATCCGTTTGCCCGTTTTAGCTATAGAACACTATATAGGGAACTTTAATTATAACCATCCTGTATATATTGTTTATGTGCATTTAATGTTAAAATTATGTTTTAACAATTTTAGACTTAACGAAATTGTGAATGTAGGATGGAAAATGAGAAACCATAATACAGTTCTTAGAAAACCTTTACAACTAACATTTTCTGTTTGCAGATATTTAAACATTTTTCTTTCCTAATTTCAGTTTTCTTTTTCAGATCGCAGATTTAAGTTTACTTGGTCAAACAACTATTGGTAGACGTCGCTGAGCTTGGTTATTATAGTTCTGGATGGAAGTATTCCTGACTGAAAATGTCTACAGTGGGACTTGGGTTACACAAACCTGCAGGAAGTTCCAAAAGCAAAGATTAAGTCTGCGTTCAAAGTCCTGAAGGCTGGAAGGATAAGTTCAGATTTAGTCTCCAAATCCAGGGTAACATTACACACCGTTTGAGACGGAGTGCGTAGATGTCTCAATGTATACCACCTTAGCGGATCTTCATGTTTTTCATCATTCAAGGCGTTTGATTTTTTTTCATGTATTAGTATTACAGAAAAATATTAGCTTTTAAAAGGCGAGAATGTTAGCTTTAGAGTGCAATAATTTAAATTTCTTGTTTTTTAATCGCCTTTGCCGCACAATCTTATGCACAAGCAAAGTACGCATAAAACTCCTCAATTTCATTGCAATTGATAAACATTAAATTTCGTGTTCCCTCATTTTTCTAACTTTAAAAATCTTATTTTCCATATTTAAGACTTCAACCTACATGAATAAAAGTTATTTTTTGCAAATTTAAGATTTACCTTCTCAAATTTCTAATTAAAATGTTGGACGTCATGCAGGTTATTCTCATTTTATTTTTAATGCGAGTGAGATAAAATGCTCCAGTATGGCACACTATCTTCGCTTCCGTAGTCAGTTGCCAACTGCTTCGGAATAGAATTAACCACGATTTTCAAGTGTAATTTTTTTCTTAAATTATAGCAAAATTTTAAAGTTAAATCGTGTTCGGATTACCATTTCAAAATTATTTTAAAAGCAGTTTACAAAAAGATATATTTCGGAGCATGGAAACTTTGCCTTAGTGCATGAAAAGGATAAATGCCGAAAGGTTTGAACAAGCATTATACAGGAAGTCTTACTTCATTGAAATATATTGTATTTGGCTATCGCTTATCTTCCCTAGTGTAGTGTACGATTTATACTTTTATTCTGAAGGGATAAATATTTCAAACATGGACGCCTGTATTGGCGCCTATAAAAATCGATTTGTACAGGATCCATGGTTCTAATATTTCTCCCAGAACCCAGTAATTTAAATTTAATAGGTTTAAACATATCGGATCTTGGTTAATAACTTACCAATTTGGTTATAAATGGCTGTGTAAATACTTAAGTGTTAGGAAAAATTTATTTGTATAGTGCTTGGAGTTAAAATTTGCGGTATCTGCTTTATACGCTAAGGCAATCGTAACTGAATTGATTCTTGTGAGCTTAATTATCTAAAAAAAAATGAAATCTAATTTGAGTGTAAGGTGGATTCTTCAGATAGTTATCATTTTTGCTACAGTAAATTAGTCTTAAAATTTCGGCACTCTAGATAGTCTCTCCTAAAATCTATTTTGGAACACGTAGTTTGCCAAATTAGAACTAAAAGTTAGTACGTAAATCCAGTTTGAGAGAGGTGACCTTAAAAATTTAACTTGGACAAATAGTTGTTACAATTTTGATTCTATAGAGAAAATGAGAATGTCTAAATATTGGTCAATATGGCAACACTTTCCTGCCTTATCAATTCTTCCCATCTTAATGAAATTAATCAGTTTTACATTTCGTTTAGTAATATATCAAATAGGTTTATAATCTTCTGTGTTCTGTACTAAGTTACAGGGACGTAGCCTGAGGGGGGGCAGCAGCCTCCACGAGAAGGGATCCTTTACTTAGCTTACAACTGAACTTTAGCTTACAATTCGATACCCAGCCCTCCGCGAAATAAAATTTTAGACACGCTACTGGCAAGTTAGCCTCATTGTTAATGCACCCGGGTTGTATTTCGTACACTTAGCAGTGTTAACCCTTTGAGGCGCAACCCTTCCTCAATGCTGAAAAAAGGTAAAGGTCAGCCGTTGCCCTCACTAATTACCAGCAAGATGGCTGACGATCGAAAAGTTCATCGCGTGCCACAGATCTAGACCCCCTTTTTTGACGCAGCTGGCCGTGCACGGGCACAGCCAGCTGCGTCAAAGGGTCTCTAAGTCTTGTCGATCCTCTTATTGCACAGGTCTTAACCTGCATTACTTTCGTATTGGTCATACTAATTTTTTTTTTTTTTTTACAATAACTATTGATCTTAAAGTTTATTTGCAGTGAAACCGGTCATACTTCTTACAGAAATGAAAATTGATCACGTAAGACCATTATTTTATTTTTGTGTAATTTTACCAAGCACTTGTAGTATCATTAGAATTGATAAATTAATTTTTTCTCAGAAAAGGGAACGCGCATAAAATAGTTATAATTTTAAATTCTGTACGCAAGACTTCGATTACTTTAAAATTGGACATTAATCTTTAAATTCACCAGTGAAACCTTAAAATCAAACCAAGTTAACCTTGCATTGAATACTGTAGTCACTTGTCTGCTCTTTTTACGCAATAAGAATTTTGTAGTTATCGTCCGAAATATGCTTTGAAAATGTACATAATGGTCTAGTTTTGAAAAATGCATGGTCACAATATTGTTTAAACTAAGTAGCATGAATTCATAGCCTATGTCTAGTTCTCCGATTTTTTTGATCACTTCAAATTCTTTTTTGCTAAATAAAAATAAATACAAAACTATTAAAAATAGTATAGGACTGTGTAGAATTGTACTTATTACTTTCGTGTTGCGAGAGCTATAGTGAACATTCAAA
Organism: Cheiracanthium punctorium; assembly: GCA_038373885.1. Classification (NCBI taxonomy): domain Eukaryota; kingdom Metazoa; phylum Arthropoda; class Arachnida; order Araneae; family Cheiracanthiidae; genus Cheiracanthium; species Cheiracanthium punctorium. Next base: position 41,970 of record JAWZYV010017059.1, on the reverse strand, counting down.
GTTTTTGAATTTGTAGAAGTTTTCCTTGATTTTTCTGAGCAACTACATGCCAACATTTTTTTAAATATGCGTGTGTAGGCCTGAATGAAGTTACAATTTTATTTTCAGCCTAATTTTAAAGTCGTGCATTACAGGGCTAATAACCTGGACGAAAGAAAGCCATGAATGTCATTAATATTTTACTCTTTAATGAACTGAATGCGAGAGTCGCGTCATACTTAACAGGTTAAACAATTTGGGCTGTTAACCTAAGTCGGTACATTCACACAGGTGCTTGCTGTACTACATTCCTGTACGCTTTTACGATTTAAATACTTAATTAGCGGTCACTAACGTTCTTACGAAAATTGTAACTTATTCGACTCATGATAAATTTCTATCCAATTTTTATCCAAGTCATTTTAGAAACTTGGGTAATTTTTTGGAGATCTATTTGAACGTACTTTTCGAAGTTGATCTTTTGTAAAGAGTTGCTTTGCTGCATTTGTGTCACATTTCAGTTAATTGTAATGTGTGTGCAACCGTTAAACTTAATATCAGCTGTAAGTTACCAATTTCAGTGTGCGTAAAACTATCCGAAATGAATATAGCATTAATGTATTTAATTTTTTTACCCGTGACATTTAAAAAGCACAAAGGTAACTTACTGCAAAATTTATTTCCAAATATTTGTTAATTATGAATGTTCTCATGATATGGATAAAATGTATATGAAGTATCTTAATGTCAGCATAAAGAAGCTAATTTTTAAAATAATTTTTTACTTCTACGCTTTTCAAACATCCAGCCAATGTAGTACGAGAATTAAAACTGCCGAGAGGGTTCATTAGTGGTTACACTGCACTTCACTGTTATAGTAACCTGCACCCTTCTGTCAGAGGAAGAGCTCAAAGTAAATTTAATTTTGGGAAAATCTTACGAAGCAAGTTTCGCGTTGATTTTACTAATCCACTAAACCCAAAGCATTCAGTGCAGATTGAAATGGTTTTGTTCTTGCCCTCCTTTAATGATGCCTTTTTGCTTAATACTTTGTCTACAGTAGTCCTTGGTTCATAAAACTCCAGACAACCAATCTGCTAACCTTTTAAAATGGAGAACTTTCAGATAAAACTATTGCACTGGGAAATAACGAAAACAGCTCTCAAGTTTGCTAACTTTTTCTGCAACTAAATGAGATTTGTAAATTTTTAATTTCTCTAAATCGCATTTAAAACAATTGATCTTCCTTTTTTAAAACGAGACTTCAATTGACATGAATACATTTTATTTAGGTGTTTTTAACCAATTTAAATATTTAAGAAATCGCAGGTGCTCAATTTTTTAACTTAAATGTTACATCATGTAGGTAGTTTTAATTATATAAAATATTCATGTAAGATTAAATTGTTCCACGGTCTCGCAGACATCTAAGTTCCCACCTTAGTGCATGAAAAGAATACCGCAAATTTTAAAAAGCATTATACAGGGAAGTATTGGCTTTATTTGGCTATCCCTAGTCTTATTTAATTACTTTGATAGCTTTAATCGAAAGTAAAGAAATATTTCAAACATGGAATCTGTATTGGGCCCTAAAAAAATATATTTGTGCAGAACCATGGTTCTAATATTTCTTCCAGATTCATTAATTTTAAACTAAATAGCCTTTAACATTTTGTGGATCTTGGTTGTTGATAACCTTTAAACTTTTGGTGTTGACGTCCATAAAAGTATATAGATGACAAATTTTTCCTGTATATTGCTTAGTTTAAAAAATGCAGCGGCATTTTCTTCATACGCTGAGGAAGTCAAAACGCCATGCAGTCGGTTAACTTCAGTGAATGTCGCTTCATTCTGGAATAGCATTTTAATGCGTTTAAACAGTTCTGCTGAAGTTTAAGCTTTTCAAGCTGAGCGAAGGACGTTCTTGACGGCCTTTCTAACATGCTCCCGACAGTAGATCTGTTAGCAACTCGCTATGCGTATACGAACTTCTATATAACTGTTATCATAAAATACCGCTAAATATTTTAAGATTTGAAGTTAAAGAAAATTATGCGAGTAAATACTAAAAAAAGCTATAGGCTACTCTTGAAAAATATGGCATCACAGTCAAGTTCATAGTTAAAAGGTAGTCCCAAAATTAAAACAAAATATGCAAATCGTATAGGTGTATGCCATTGCTGTTCCTTGAAATAGTTAATTTTTTTTTTATCACCTTGAGTGTTACTCCTGCTGGATTTGCTTTGACTTGTTAGTAATTCTGCAGCAGCCAAAGTTAAATGCGAAGCCTTTTTACTGTAACCAGTCAAGTTCCCTTATTGTTATGCGACGTGTAGTTTTTTGTTGCTGGATGGTAAAACATGACCATAGGCTTAGTTTTAATTAATATTTGTTAACTTTCAGTGTTCGAGGCTGAACTCTTTTGCATAATTTGTTTTAAAGTCTTTATTTGTAAATTAACTAATTTAATGTACCATACATTTGCATGTCATTTAGTTGTGAAAGCACTTTAAAAGTGTATGTGAATTCACTTTTAAAGCGGCATAGTACCAAAACATTCTAGATGGGACATAATTTTTAAAAAATAAAATGGGATTCAGTTTCAGTAATTTCAGAATTTTTAGAAATGTTTCTTCGTAAAATCGTGCTTTTACAAAATGAAATACCTACTGGAAATTTTAATGGCGAAATTATAAATAATTTAGAATCTTAGCCAGGAATATAAAGTCGAAGGGAGGGCACACGAAAGGTATAACAGCCCAATATTTATTTCGTAAAAAAAATACTGTGTGGGATAGGGCTCTTTGGCTTCGACGTATTTTTCATTGCAAGATGAAAATGTTAAATAAAGGCACTTCATGTGCACATTCATATTCGCAAGTTTTTTAGCTGGTGAACTTTTTTCTTTAAATCTGTACACAGTTTGAATTAATGTTCTTGTGTGTGCATATATTGCTTGGAAGTTTTTAAACGTCTTCCTGACTATAGTTAATTTTAACAAAATGAATAAGTTTAAAACTTTCTTTCCATGGATTTATCGATGTGCTGCTTCAGTGTTCATGATAAAATAACCCAATTGTCTCCCACTTTCGGATTCTCAATTCCTAAATAAGATTTTCTCAACTTTAAGTTAGAAAATATAGCACCCAATTGAGAATTAAGATGTCTGAAATAATCCAGCAATTTAAATACGTTTCCTATAGCGGAGGTAATGGACTAATGTTAAGTGTTTGAATAATTTTTAAAAACTTAGATTTTTTTCATGCAGCACAATGTTCTTGAACGTCTAACGTTCAGAGAACTTGTGCTGCCTGGGTTGTAGTTGTACAGGCTTTAACGAGTAATGTCTCTAACAATATTTCTTCTAATTGCATATTTCCCTTGACCACCTTTTTGTGAGACTGCTCAAGAAATAGTCTTCGCTAAAAGCTCAGGATTCCGTGATGTATTTATCAATCCAGCTATGGAGTAGCGACGAAACTTAGGGTCAACGGTCTTGTCTCTTGCAAGTAACAGCATTGAGAAGGGGTTGTCTTGGACAGCATTGAGACTAGCAGTCACCAGTCTTACAGCTAGAATTTAAACTTCATCCCTGCAATCGAAAGGTAAGCTGTTTGCTATACTTTTGTATGCTCAGTTATGTGTACAGTGAACTTCCCTCTCATCCATCTGAAATTCACATACTACGTACATATGCTTTACCTGGTTCCTGTTAAATGTTGCAAACCGATTTTTCTGAACACTATGGCTTTAGTTTCTTCAAACTTTTCATGCATTATAAACCAATTTCTACACTTTTCACTTAAGCTTTTCCCGATCAAACTTGCATTTAAGATCTCGTTTAATGAAAGATCATTGACAGCAAACTAAGGAAAGGATTTCTGCACAGTTGTTTAATCTTAAATTTGATGTTGGCTTAAAAGGCCAGTAGACGTTCATTCTTAATTTTTGACACGATATGATATTTGCATATGAATATTGGGCAATTTTAAAAATGGGCTTATTTTTTTTATTACACTAATAGGTAAAAATTAAACTAAATTTTAGCGCAGCATAAGTGTATAAAATCGACAGAAATCTTACCAAACGGCACGTAAAAGTATAGGAAAATTTTATTTCATCCTTAATGTTTGCACACTAATGTAGTTATTTGATTAATGTTAATTAGCTTTAAATACTTAATTTCTCCTATAATTTTACATTGTTTAAAAATGCACTCGAACATTTAGGTCTGATTTTTGAAGCGTTAAATTTTAACAAATCTTTTGCTTGTGTACATAATTTTAACTGAAATCGAGTTAATGGAAATTCGGTAAACTTAGTTATCTAATCGTAGGTTCCCAAAACGTCGTTAGCAGTGCTTTGTCTAAATTCAATTTGCATGACGAAGAGGTTCGTCAATTTCTTGGTATTAGCGAATAGATTAACTTAAATAGCAAGCCATTTAAATTATGGGTAATCAATTTAGTTTAATTAATATAGGCACACCATACCCGAATAATACTGAAATGGTAGTTGGCCGAAGTGGGAAGGCCCCGGGTTTGGGTTTGTCGCTCGGTTATCTAACGATATGGAGTTTGGGCAATTTTCTACTGATGTTACGCAAATACGAGATGGAACCCCTTAAAAAATCCTTCAGACAAAGCATCATCAAGTAAGCAGATTGCCCTAGTGTAGCTTTGCTTTTAACCACAAAAGATGAATCGTGGAATTGCTTATGGTGCAAATATTTTTTATTGAAAATCGTATTGGTTGATTTTTAGTTATTTTTAGACGCCTGAAAATGCTGTTATCTTAAAATATAAAAGGCTAATATAGATGTTAATTTCGTTTAAAGAAATATGCAAAATTTATTTCATGGAGGTATTTAAATACATCTAACTTCAGAGCCTGATTACCGAATAGGCCTATAAGGCCCGGGCCTATATTAAAAAAAGTAGATCCTCAAAACTACAATATTTTGTTATTTATACTTGTGGAATGGGGTAGGAATAGGTGGGAGGGGGGGGGCTCGAAATGATAACGGGCCTATAGTATCAGGAAGTGTTAATCAGGTCCTGTCTAACTTTAACACAACAGTAACTTTTGAATTTCTGTACACAAGACCACGTTTCCATATTTATGAAAATTTTGTGTTCCAAATTTAAATGAATCTTCTATACCTGATCAATAGATCTTAAGAGGAGAGTACAACTTAGCGAGTTTACACTAATCGCTGAATATCGGAATTTCGTGAAAATTGAGTATGCAGTTATAAATGATCATAACAAAATAGAAGTCATAAGATCCATTTTATCAGACTAACAGTTGCAGTGAACTTGAAGGGACTAAAGGTTTCGTTAGCAATAGCCGGTGGTTGGCTGTATCTAACCATTAAATATGAAGCTGCGGGACCAAAATTTTTGTCATATACGGGTTCCCTCCAACGGCCGTCTTCGAATTTTAAAATTCAATGGCTTGTTATATAAGTATTTGCATTTAATGATGAAATTGTTAAGTGAACGAAATTGTGAATGTAGTGTGTAAAATGAAAGTAAACGGATCTTGCAAAACCTTTAGAACTCCCACTTTATATCCAGGTATATTTCCAGGTTTTTCTTTAATTCCAGTTTTCCTTTTCAGATTACAAATTTACGTTTAACTTGGTCATACAATCGTAGAAGTAGGAGTCACTGAACTTGGCTATAGTTCTGGGTGGTAGGACACCTGGCTGAAAGTGTCTATAGCAAAACTTTGGTGACAGACCTGCAGGAATTTCCAAAAGCGAAGATTTCGCCTGCGTTCCAAGTCGATGGTGGCTGGAAGGATGCCTAGTGTCCAGATTGGCATTGCACATTTTGACTGACTTTGCAGATGCTATCGTCAATCTCAGCGGCTCTTCATGTGTTTAATCATTGATGTTTATACGAATTTTTTTTTCTTGTATTAGCATTAAAGAAAAAATATTCTCGCTCTTAAGAGGCGAGATTTTTCAGCTTTACAGAGCGAAATAATCAGTTTTTTCAATAATCAGTTTTTTCATTAATCGCCTTTGCAGCACAATCTTTTGCACAAGCAAAGTGCCCGTAAAGTTGCTAAAATTCATTGATTGTGTAATAAAATTGATACTTGTGACCTCCCGTGTATTTAAAAACATCAATAGTGTGAGGTGGATTTTTATCGATAATTTTCGCCGTAGTAAATCAGTCTTAAATTTTCGATCTTCTAATAACAATTTTCTCTACCAAAATCTGTTTTGGAACACATGGAAAGTTTTCGCAAAATTGCATGCGTGTACTAACCAACAGCTCCAGTTTGAGAAAGCTGACCTCTTAAACTTTTAACTAGCAAAGAGTTGTCACGCTTTTTGAAGCTATAGAGAAAATAAGAATATCTTAGTCAACATGGCAACTGTACTTCCTGCCTTAACAAAGTTTTCCTACCTTAGTGAAAGAAATCAGTTTTTAACTTTTTTGTACAGTACAATATTTACAATAGTTACAATATTTCACATATTTCAATGTTTACATTCTTCAGTGTTTTAGTCTCAATTAGCCTCATTGTTAAAGCATCCAGTTTGTATTTTGTATAGCTAAGAGACCGAAGTTTTGTCAAATCTTCATGTTGCCCATGTCTTAATCTGTAATACTTTTGTGTTGGTTCGTAACTATTAATTTCAAAGTGTACTATTTGCAGTGAAACCTTTGACCTCTTCTAGAAATGACAACCAATCACGTAAGTGACCACTATTTTACTTTATTTTGTCTAATTTTACTGAGAACGTGTAATAACACTAAAAGTGCAAAGACAAGTTTTTAAAGATAAAATGATAAAGTTCAATAAAATATTAGTTATAAATTCTGTGTACAAGACTTCAGATACTTAAGTTTAAAATAGGAAGTCTTTACTTAAATTCGCTACAGGAACTTTAAAACCAATGAATTTAACAGACGAAACGGAATGATTTTAAAAAGTTAAATATCTTATACACTTTCATAAACTGAATATTGTATTTCAGGATCCACATGCGCTTAACAGGTTAAACAAATTCGGCTTGTTAACCTAGTCGGTATATTCACACAGGTGCTTGGTTTACTACATATTCCTATACATTTTTAATGAGTTACTTAACTAGTGGTCACTAAAGACGTTTTACAAGTTTTAACAAGGGTTTCACTGTAAATTCTGAATTTTTATACTGTTTTCTAAAAACTTATCACTTTTTGAAGATATATTTGAAATTATTCTTAAGTTTATATTCAAGTTACCTCTGTGTGTCGTATTTCAGTTAATTGCGTTATGTAAATTTAATATCAGTTATAAATTACTAGTTTCATTGTATGTAAAACTCTTAAAATGCATCTAGTATTAATGCATTTCATATTTTTTTAAATTTCATATGAACAGGTAAAGCACCAATTCCCAAATGTGTGTAAATTACGAATGTTTCGAACGATCTGGGTATTAAAAATGTGTGCATGAAGAATATAAATTGGAAATCAAGAAACTCATTAACACTTATAAATTTTCTAGTACGTTGTTCAAACATGCAGCTACAGAGCACGAAAGTGCCAAAACTGCCGAGCGGGTTGAGCAGTAGCTACACTGCACTTGAAAATGTTAGTGACCTGTACTTTTCTTACAAAGGAAGTGCGCAAGGTAAATTTATTAATCTTTGATCAAATTATACGAAGCCTGACTAAATACGAAATCATAAGTCATTCTAACGTAAATACTAAACTGAATATTAAGACAGTTATGCAAAAAAAAAGGGCTTTCTTAAATGAAGCTATTAACTTTGATTTGAAAGAACTTGTCTTGCAAGTTCAGAAAAATTGAACTATGTTTAAATTTCGTAAAACTGATTTTCAGTTTTCATTTTCATGAAGAATGCGTGAGGAATAAATTCGGATTTGTGTATTTTAACTGGGCATATCAGTTGACAAAAATTGTTCGATTGGTGTTTAAATAAACATTGTTAAAGCACTTTAAATTTTCCTTTATGAAAATAATTTGTTAACTTTGTCTATAATCTTCATTATAAACTTGGCTACTTCACTATCAACGGGTAGCGATGTTGACTTCACAAGGTTAATTGAAAAGTTTCTTTTCTTGTTTATAAAAACAAGTAGTCAGGTGAATCAGGAATATTTCATAGGGGAGGGTCCTTTATGGCTTTAATAACTTTAAAGACAAAATCTGTCATTTAATATTTCATCTAAAATTCTGTCCCTAAAATCTGATCTTAAAATAACTGCAAGTGACTATGTTAGTTTAAATTAGGAAATCATTGTACCGAGGACTTCCATATCTGTCCCATTAGTTAATGTGAATTTGTTAAATATTTTTTGTCAAAAACAATTGACTTAAAGTAGTAACTAAAATTTTGTGAGTAAAACAGTATGACTATTATGCTGTTAAGATCTAAAGTGAAAGATTTGTTTCGCAAAATGTATTACATATTTCTTTTTAAAAAGGAAATTAGACTTTAAATGAATCTAATCCACAGCAAAATTATACGAATCAATTGCACTTATGACTACAAAATTAGTCTGCAAGTTACAATGCCGTAAGTGTTTAGTTTTTCCGATTCTAAAATTGATTTATAACAATCTACCACACTTGAAGCTTTCAATAAATTTTGCTGTATTTAAGTGAAATTAAATTTAACTATTACAGTTAAAAACGATAATTAGTAACTAGACGGGCATTAATTATTTTTAGCTAATATTACTTGTATCGAATACTCATTTTTAATGTTATGTTTCAGACCAGTATACGATCTCGTATTTTTGGCTGTTTTACTGTGCATGGATAGGATAAATATTGTGACCATTTTAATTCGAAAGCATCGAACAGGAAAGTACTACTATAAAAGATTGAATTTGGCTTATCTAAAAGATAATTTAATATTTCGCATCTAAAGGGACGAAATATTTCAAACATGGCACTTGCATTGGCGCCTATAAAAATCGATTTTTGCAGGCCCATGGTTCTAATATTTCTCCCAGAACCCTTTAAATCTTAATTGGTTTACGTGGAATTCAGTTATTACTCAAATTGAAAATTATTGGAAGCCTTAAAAAAAAGTGCAAAGGAAAACTAACCTGCATTTTGCTTAGAATTATAAATTAAACGTTATTTATCTGATTTATGCGCTCTGGAAGCGAAAAAGGAGATCGTATACTAGTCTGAAACATTTCACTCGTTAAAATGATATGTGCGATTCTAGTAATAAATATAGCTAAAAATAATGAAAATATTGTTATTAAGCAAAGTAAGTTGATTTTTAAGTGCTTAACAATTTGACTAAGTTTTTAATAGCACTTAAAGCGCTATTTCAGTCCATTTGAGATTTCAAGTATGGGAGATTGTTATAAATGACTCAGGATAAGAGTACATTTGCATTTAACTGCAGACTAATTTTGCAGTCTTTAGTGCACTTGCTTTGTTGAAGAGTTTGCTGCGCAATAGATTTATCAAAAAATTAATTTCCCCATTTTAAAAAGAAATGTTCATGTAAAGTTTTGTGAAAAAAGTTAACTTCTATGCAAGTCTTCATTATGAACGAGTTTTTAAATTTATATGAACGAAAAGGTGAAGTAGTTGCATTAGAAACTCGAAGAGGGCCCCGCTATTGCCTAGGGAATGACACTTAATGCTATTTATAACATGCTCCCGTACACGTCTTTAAAAGGAAGAATGTCTCAGCATCCAAACATTCTATAAACAGGAAATTTAGTAATATTCTCTTCTACTTAAACTTTAAAAGGAAACTACGCACGCGGGGAATACACGCATCCAGTTAGAGGGTGTAACGCAATGTTTCTCATTTTAAAAATATAATTCTGAACAAACGGATATTAATTTTCTTGCCTGTATTTTTAAATTGCAAAACCCATCGAAACGGGCCAAGAGCGCAGTAGTTTCTACTCTTACAAGTATTTAAATTTTCCCCCCTTTCTAACTATCTATAACATATTCCATTGGTTGCACACGCAATAACCGCCGAAATTAAATTCCGTAATGAATGTCTAAAGGTCTTTTATGCATATAAAGCGATTTTAATATTATAAGTGCTTTAACAATGTTTGATGCTGTTTTATTGAACAATTCGATTACTTAAAATTGTTTGAAAAATTGGCAGACATATTAAATTTTGACGTTTACTCAGTATTTGTGATTATTTTACACTAGAGGTTATGTATGTTTAAATATTCAATTTTGACAATCTTCAAAAATGACAGAACAGATCACATAAGTAGTCACTGTTTTACAATCTGTTGCTAATTTTACCAAGCACGTGTATCAATATTAAATCATTCGATCTTTGGTAAAAGAAAATGGTTAAGATCCAAAAAGAAAAAGTGTAACTATAATTAAAAATAAAGCGTAAATAAAGGCGCTGCACATAATTTTCAATGAACTGACGTTTAATATCGGTGAACATTTATCTATATTGAAATTTGCCTTTAAAATCAATGAATTATAATACTTCCTGTGCAACATTGATATTAAAATAAAATGTTCATAGACATTTATATTTCAAACTTTATTTAAAATTTCAGGTAAATGTTTAGTATTCTGGACAATTATTAAATATTTACATTTTTTTTCTTCGATAAATTGCTTTGCTATCATTATTTTCAATTATCTTTGATCAATGTACCTGAGCAGTCTGCCAATGCAAAGAGCTGCTTAAAAAACTTGGGCAAGTCGGACAATAAAATTTTCTTCATTCTATTTCCGTACGAGAATTTAATTTTTAAGACTATTTTCAAATTAACTAGATAAAATTGCATAATATGAAGAGGTCACACTTACGGGTTAAATCATTAATTTGGATAGTTAGTGTACTAGGTGAAAGTGCCACAGGTGCGCACGTTACTGGAAATATTTCATCAATTAAAATAAGCTTTATTAAAGTAGTCACAATACAGGTATGCTTACAAAGATGTCTCTTTGACAAGTTTTACTGTAAATTTCCCCATGGAGATTATGAGTAGGTTTCATTGGTGAAATTGAGCTTCTATGCTCATACTTTGAAAATCTAACGAAGTGCAGTTTTGTAAGGTCAAATTACTTTGCTATTTTGGTACCGTTATGCGCTTTACTTGCATTATGTGAAACTAAATTAATAAAATCTCGGCTTCTATTTAATTAATCTTGGAATACGTTATACTCTCAAATGTACAGGGAATCACAACTCAATATTTTTCTCAAATTTAAAAGCATAAAGATAGCATAAATGTGTTGCATTTTGCAGCTGTTTTCAGAATTGAAATTTAGAATGTCCTCACGATATGGTTATTAGTGTACAAAAGTGTCTTAAAGGAATAAATTGCTTAATGCTTTAACCTTCGAAAGTTCCTTAACTAGTACGCTGTTAAAGAATGAGATTATGATGCAGTTAAGTTTAAAGAAAGCTCCTTTTTCAGAAAGTGAAGTTTAGTTTTACATCCTGCCCAAGGTTTCAATAGTGTTTTTAGTTCTACCTAATCTATAAAATCTGTCCTTTATACCCTACACAGGATTAATACTTCGCTTTCCTCGTTGCTTTTATCGATCAAGAACAACTTTCCCCTCTTTAAATCTGCAGACTGCTTTGAGTTAAATCCTGTTGGTTCTTGTCCTTCTTGAACTATCGTCATGAGCTTGGTGTCTTGTCCTATTGTGGACCTTCAGCCTTAAAATCCCAAACAATATACCCACCTTTATATTTTAAAAAAGGGAAGTGCTAGATGAAGCTATTGAAAAGGAAAAATAGTTTAATGAAAATGGAGCGTTCGTTTGCCAGATTTGTCTGCAACTAAATGAGATTTGTAAATTTTTAGTTTCCCTTAGTTTCTCTAAATCGCCTTTGGAACAATTTTTCTTCCATATTTAAAGAGACCTCGATTTACACAAATTTTATTTATATATTAAGGAATTAAATTATTTTTTAATCGTAGGCTCTTGTTGAACTTAAGAATTTTAGCTTAAAGAACTACGCCACCATGCGCTACTTTAAAATTTTAATGCAAGCTAAAATGGCTCTACAGTCTCGCACTCAAGTTCGCTTCCTCTTCCTTAGTGCATGAAAAGGATACCGCAAATTTTAAACAGCAAGCATTATACACGGAAGTCTTTAATTATTAGACTGTAATTGGCTATACCTCATCTTATTTAAGGATTGCTTTGATATTTTTCATCGAAAGTAAAGAAATATTTCAAACATGTATCCTGTATTGGGCCCTATCAAAAATTAATTTGTACAGGACCATGGTTCTAATATTTCTTCCATAACCCATCAAACTAAATAGGCTTTAACATTTTGTGGATCTTGTTTATTGATAACATAACAAAAATTAGTTTGGTGTTGACTGTCCAAAAAGTATATACATGTCAAATAAAATTCCTGTATATTGCTTAGTTTAAAAATGCAGCGGCATTTTCTTCATACGCTAAGAAAGTCTAAACGCCATGCAGAAAGTTAACTTCAATGAAAATTACTTCATTACGGAAGTGTATTTTAATAAGTTTAGAAAGTTATACTTACAATTATACTGAATTTCAAGCTTCTCAAGCTCAGTGTAGGACGGTATTTCTAACATGCTACCGAGAGTAAATCTGTTGGCAACTCTAAACTATGACTAAGCTTATACGGAACTTCTATAAGCATTATCAGAACATAAAGCAAATATTTTATTCAATTTGACGTTAAGAAAATTATATGAGCGTAAGTACTAAAATCAAAGAAAAAAAGCTACAATTTATTTTGAAAATTATTTCTGGAGAACAGTTAAGTTCATGATTAAAAGGCAGGCGAGAAACTAAAACAAAATGAAAGTCTCACGGTTGTACGACATTGCTTCTCCTCGAAAAAATGTTTTCACCTTAATGTCATGCAGCGAAATGTTCTAATGTTCCCTTTGTTGCACACAATAGCTCTCAAAATTAAATTCAGGACCAGGCAGCACAAATTCTCCATACGTTAATAGGCGTTCGGGAAGAGTTCTGCAGATTGGGGTAAGGATGTGTGGATTAAACTTCATTTTCTGCAAATGCAGTGTTTAAACTATTACGTGCTTTAACGATGTTAATAATTGCCAAGTCTTATGATGTGACTGAAATGTCGGATTATTAAGATTTATAACCAAGCAAAAGTTGTTATGGCTGTACTCCTACTGGATTTGCTTTCGCTTCTGTTAGGAATTCTACAACAGCTTAAGTTATTAAATACGAAACATTTTTTAACTGTAACCAGTAAAGTTCACTTAGTGTTAAGCGAAGTATAGTTTTTATATCGATAAATGTCTTATGACCATAGGCTCAAACTTTTAAAAATAACATTTTTAACAAATTAATTTAAGTGTTCCAGGCTTCTTTGTTACTATTTTTTTCCGTAACTTGTTTTCAGGGCTTCTATATGTAAATTACAAATTTTTCTAATCCGGCATAAATTTGCTTGTCGTATTTAGTGTGTATGTGACTTGACTTTTAAAGCAACATAGTACCAATACATATTCAACATGCGGCTTAGTTAAAAAAAATTAAATGTGGTTCAGTTTCAGTAACTTTCGATGTTTCAGAAATCTGTTTCTTTGTAAAATCGTGATTCTGAAAAATGAAATATTTTCTACAAATTTTAATGGCGAAATTCTAAATTTCAAAATCTTGGAAATGTAGTCGAAGGGCACACAAGGAATTAACAGCCCAATATTTATTTCGTAAAAGAAATTATGGGTGTGTGGGATAGGGCTTTTTGTCTTCAATATATAGTTTCGCATTTTGCAATGAGAAAAATAGTAAGTTCATTAAAGATGCTTCATAAGCACATCTTTTTAAAGTAAACGATAATGTGCTGAGAAAGTGTAGGCATGGCACAAGTTGTCATAACTGAAGAGTGTCCCCGAAACGCCTTGCACTTAGGAAAGTGCTAGTAAAGTGAATATAATAATTTGAATTTTGGCAGATTCTTAAGGAGCGTTAGAAAATGTGTAAATAATTTTACTTTTAACGTCTCTGTATTTATACAACTTAACATTTGGATTCGAATATCTTAGACTTAACGACTTAAAAAATATTTTGAAACTTCTAAGCTTGCTATGCGTTGTAGTATATTAACTTAAACATCCTGTCAAAATAATGATTTTCTTACCTTTTTGGAGTTGGGGATTATTTTAGGAATTTCCTACTTATCTAACCAAATTGTATTTAAATTGATTCAGTTGTTTAGATTAATAATTATAGCCTTAAATATTTGAAAGTCCTTAAATCTTTTTTAAAAAGTATCAATGTCGTCCTTAAAACATTACATATAAATGCAAGAATTTTATTTACCTCAGCTTTTCACGTAATATGTAAGGGTTAACCCATTAACGCCCAATTTCGAGGACGTTCGCATACTTTGTCTGTCTAAAATACATAAAACTTGTTTTCCTATTTTTAATTTCTCAAATTTGAATCCCCAAAAATACACGGTGATAACGTAAAATAAGTCTCTTTCGCTGTTTCATACTCTTTAGACTAATTTATTATAAATCCACTAATGTCAAATGCCTCTTCAATTATCAGCGCAAATTCAAGAATGTGGTGTAAATCACTTGGCGCTAATGGAGTAATTGTGGTCGCAGGTAGGCCAATTTAATTGCTCTAAAGTTCGTTGCTTCGATTCTGCTTTAAACTAATTTATCTCTCCAACAATCTCCTAATCATGTTTCAAATATAGTTTATACTTAAATATACTTGAAATATGAAGCTTGTATTGAGCTCTATTAAAAAATCTATTGGCGATGTGCCACGTTTCATTGATTCACCCGTAGGTTGGAGGCTATTTAAACTAGCTGTGATAATCAAACACTATGATACTACAAAAGTGCATAATTTAGGCATTGGTAATAATTTTATATATACGTTGTATATATACGTTGTTTAGATAGTAGGCAGCATTAGATTGGGGTAAAATGTTTCATTCATGTGACTTCTATTCTTTGAGAATGGTTGAAGTGAATGTATTTCTTTTCATGTAGTAAAAAAAAATCTGAACATTTCTTACGAAATGTAGGATTTCCGTCTAGTTTGAGTAATTACGACTAAAGTTTTGAAATATACAGTTAGGATTAAAATAAAGATGCTTTGTCTAAATGGCGCAGCTTAACTTCTACATATACCGTACGTATTTATTAACTTCATGAATATGTATAGTTACAAAAACGAAGTATGAGCAGCACCCCCCCCCCCCCCCAACAAAAAAAAAAAAAAAAAAACCCACAAATATTCGATTTTTACTATAAGTGTAATGAAATAGTGGCAAATTCCATATTTTAAATAACTACAGACATAACTTTTCAATTTAGTGCAAGTTGGAGTCCTTTAAATCAAGGTTTAATTTCTACGCATGCCAACCAGTATTTAACAACCTCATCACGGGGGCTATTTTTAAATGCAACTTGGATTTAAGTACTCAAAATTATAAATCCGTGTGCAAGATTTTAATACTTAAGTTCTGGCACTTTTTTACCCCCCGACCTGCTATTTTATATTCACTTCGACCTTCTCTAAGAAAAGTTTAACATGTAAAATGTTGCTTATAAATAGTAATTTTCGGTTTTAATTTGCTATACATTTTAATTAGCTATACATTTTAATTAAAAAATAATAGTTCATTCTGCTAGCGTGTTCTTTCTAAACTTAACTTGTTTGCTCTAATCTGTAAATATAATAGTTCAGCTTTTGTGAAATTGTCTTAATCATTGCTGTTGAATTGTATTCTACGTATTCTAACCTTTGTACTTTTGTGCATGTAATTTTATGAACATTAAATAAAATGATTATACAAAATAAGTATATTGTCTTCAATTTTTTTTTAAGTTGATACTGTGTGCCAAAACAGTGCATTTAAATTTGAAAGTTTCAGATATCACCGGCTAAGTCCATTACGTAACATTACGCGGAAGAAAAACGTGTTTCCAAGCAAATGATTCTGCATTTCTACATATTAGCAATAGTTACTACCGTCCACATTTTATTTTAATTTTCAGACTTGCAACTCTGCGTTAGTAGATAAAACATGGGGTACAGGATCAGTCTAATTATTTTAATTCTAAAAAAAAAATTTTTTTTTTTACTATTCTTAATTGGCACTTTAGAATATGCTGAAATCCCACGTTTTTTCATCCATTTAGAAACTTGTCGTAATAAGGATATAAATAAAAGAAATCAAAGGAAAATTTTAGGATTGCTTTGCACGCATCACAGATCTGTTCTTCCTGTTACTTGGCTCTGAGGACTTACTGATGATATAGGTTTACCCCCTGATAAACAATTCACCAACAACTGCCCAATATAGCTCGACTGTCCGTTCAAATTTCTATGGACAAACGATACTAAATCATCTATTGCACAATTTGCTAAGAATATTATTCGTATTCTGTTTTCGAAATCCTCACTAATTTTCATAAGATTGAACCCCCCCCCCCCCTCAAACTGTTCTTTCCGCGTTAGCTAAATCCCGATTTATCAAATTGCTACAAAAACTTTCCCTTTCTGTGTTGCAGCATAACTTTAGTATTCTGTATTCTATTTTGCCTGGAAAGACTGATTTTAAGTGACGGAGTCAATGTACAGACTAGCAAACAAGATTTCTGGAACTAGATACCATGCATTAGTGTCACTTGTAGCTGTAGGTTAATTTTTGTAGCTTGCAGCAAGTCTGCAATCCTTGATGTATTTTAATATTCCACAAAATTCCTTTCCATTTAATCATTAAATTTTTTAGTTAACTATGTACATTTTAACTGTCGTTGTCAAACATTCAGAGCATATTTAAATTTTTAAAATCATGTATTGGACGTATTACACAACATCGGAGTTTAGTGTTAGAGGCAACGGAAGTAAATATGGTGCAGTGTCTTCAAGTACTGTGCCTCAGACTGAACATTTACTCTTTTATGCAACATTAAATAACTCAACGGATGCACAATACATAAGTATTAATTCAAAGTGGATTGGAGGGGGGAAGGGTGTCTACATTATTGAAATATGACGCGAAACCTAGATGTTGCAGTTGGATAAGGTAAATGTGGTTCGCATTTAAGATGGTCCCTTATGTGAATTTTATATATAGCAAATTAAACAGTACATTATGAGACTTGTACAGCAAAGCTACATGTACCAACCATTACGAATGAAGTGGGGCTTTTTTCTGGAGCTGAGTGTGATTTTTATACAAAAGGTGTAAGTAAGGCACGTTAAATTTCTATTAGGAAAAAATGTACAGAAATTTATAAAATGAAACTTTTTCATTAAATTTTTGTTAGGCCAGTTTGATTTTTAACTTTCCCAGTGCTGAAAAAGGGCAGCCGTTGCCATCGCTCGACTTAACTACCAGCAAGATGGCGGACGATCGAAACGTTCATCGCGTGCCATAGATCTAGAGACCCTTTTTGACGACAGCTGGCTGTGCGTGCAGATTTGTGGCACGCGATGACCGTTTCGATAGTCCGCCATCTTGCTGGTAGTTAAGTCGAGCGATGGCAACGGCTGCCCTTTTTTCAGCACTGTGCAACCTATTCAGCTGTTCTCGCATTCTTCCATTTTTAGCAGATGTCAGTGCTGCTAAAAGTGATCGTGACCATTTTTTTACGGGAAATGACGTGCTAAAAAGTAAAGGATTCTCGTGGAGCTATGTCACCCGCAACTATTTTTACAAAAATCAAATCTATTCTTCGTGACTGGCAAGTTAAAAGTCAGAGTTTGGTGTTCCCAGAGCGGGAACACTGCGCGTTAAAGGGTTAAAGAGCTGGTGTTCAAAATACTTCGTATTTTAATCATCTACAAGGTCTCAGAATTTTAAATATCAGGCAGCAAAAGGTTAAATTTCTTTTTTAATGTGTGCTTGCGTTCAAATATATAGTGAAAAGTATCCTCTAATTATGACTTTAAAAATAACAGATTATATATTAATTTAATTTCATCAGTTAATACCTTTCGTGTATATAGTAATTTAAATACAAACGCTAAAATATTCTCCTTTTAAGACTTATCAAATTTAATGATGTGCAGTTTGATATTAATATAAAATGTTTAGTTTTATAATATTCTGTTGTTTTTCTGGAAGTGTCGGGTTAAAGCGGTATGTGCATAGTTAACGTAAGATTGACTTTTTATCAATTTTATACCGACACATTTTCAAAGTATCTGTACTACTTTATGTGACGGAGTATTATAAGTACAGTAAGTGCTGACGCCTATACAAGGCATGCCAAAAAGGTGTTGCATATAAAACTCAAGAATTCTTAATCTATTGCATGTAAGTGGGCAATGCCAATAGAAGAAAGGTTCAAAAGGTAGGAAAGACTACCTTAACCCTTTAACGCGCAGTGTGTCCGCTGTGGGAACACCAAACTCTGACGTTTTGAGAGTTACCAGTCACGACGAATAGATTTGATTTCTATAAAAATAGTTGCGAGTGACATAGCTCTACGAGAATCCTTTACTTTTTAGCGTGTCATTTCCCGTAAAAAAATCTTCCACGATTATTTTTAACAGCACTGACATCTGCTGAAAAATGGAAGAACGCGAAAACTGCTGGATAGATTGCCCAATGCTGAGAAAAGGGCAGCCGTTCCCATCGCTCGACTTAACTACCAGCAAGATGGCGGCCGATCGAAACATTCATCGCATGCCACAGATCTAGAGACCCTTTTTTGACGACAGCTGGCTGTGCGCGAGCACAGCCAGCTGTCGTCAGCAGTAACATTTTTATGCAAAATTCTACTTGATCTTGCCAACCTGTCTCTGGGCGGTATCTATATAAATAAAATTAGACTTTTGTCTGTACATTTCTTGGAATTCAAAAATTTTGCGATTTCTATCCGTTTCAAGCACCCGGGAATCCGATGCGACCCTCAAAAAAAAGTTCCTGTCTGTCATTCTGTCATTCTGTCCGTGACGCTTTTTTTGTTCAAGCATCACGTAAAAACGACTGAAGCGAATGATATGAAATTGGGTGTCATGATAGGTGGTCACTCAACTTAAAACATAGGCGTCCAATTTTTAAAATATCCTGATTAGATTTTGAGATTTTGCGAAAATCCTTTCAAACTGCGTAAATTTGTGTTCAAGCATCACGTAAAAACGACTGAAGCGAATGATGTGAAATTGAGTGACATGATAGGTGGTCACTCAACTTAAAACATAGGCGTCGAATTTTTAAAAAATCTTGATTAGATTTTCAGATTTTGCGAATATCGTTTCAAACTGCGTAAATTTGTGTTCAAGCATCACACAAAAACGACTGAAGCGAGTGTTATAAAATTGGGTATCATGATAGGTGGTCACTCAACTTAAAACATAGTTGTCGAATTAAAAAAAAATCTTAAATAGATTTTGAAATTTTGCGAAAATTATTTCAAACTGCGTAAATTTGTGTTCGCACATCACGTAATAACTGCAAAGGTGAAAAAATGATATTTGGTGAAATGATAGGTGGTCACTCACCTTAAACTATAAGCATCTAATTAAAAAAAATCCATCAGATTTCGAGATTTTGTGAAAATCGTTTAAAACTGAGTGAATCTTTGTTAACGTATTACGTAATAACGACTAAAGCGAATGATACGAAATTGGGTCACACGATAGATGGTTGCTCAACTTAAACTATAGGGGTCCAATTTTTTAAACATTTTTATTAGATTTTGGGATTTTGTGAAAATTCTCTCAAAATACGTTTATATTTCTTCAAACATCACGTAATAACGACTAATACGAATGATACGAAATTGAGTGATAGGATAGGTAGTTGCTGATCTTAATTTATAGGCGTTGAATTTTAAAAATATTTTGCTTACATTTTGAGATTTTTCGAAAATCGTTTTAAAATGCTGAAAATTTGTTCCAGCATCACGAAATAAAGACTGCAGGGAATGAAACGAATTTGGGTGACATGATAGGTTGTCACTCAACTTAAATTCTAGGCTTCAAATTTTTCAAAAATGTTGATTAAATTTTGAGATTTTGCGAAAATTATTTCAATATGCGTCAATATTCGTTCGCGCATCCCATAATTACGACTAAAGCGAATGAAATGATATTACTTAGTTACTCTCTAACCTGTAATATTTTAACAATACATGAAAATTATAACTTCGCTTTCTTTACTTTGGCAACATACTACATCCATTCTGTGTACTCCTACAATGCTGACGAAAGTTCTTGCTTTTTGTAAATTTTCATTCACTAACCCGTCGAGGACGGGTACTTCAGCTAGTAACAACTAAAAACACTGGGAGATGGCTGAAGTGGAAGTCCAAGCTTCTGGCCTCTCGCGTGGTCGTCGATCTAGTAATCTGAAGTTTTGGGCGATTTTCTCCAGATGTAACGTGAGTACGCGTTATAATCCCTTAGTCTTCTGTTCAAGGCATCCCCCGCCTTAGGCCTCGTGCATCATTGTCATAAACAATCAAGTTCTCTGTTGATGAATCTCCTGTTTAGACTGGAAACAATAGTCTGTATTTTAATATTTTTAATTATGCAAATCTGTACATCGTTTTTCTTGTTTATAAGTTGTTTATAGCATTTGATTGTACTCTTATTTATTTGATTGCAAACGCACAAGCAGCTTTGAAAAAAGAACTCTTTTAGTATTATTTCGATTAATACATAGCATAATTAATGAAAACTTCCAATCTTAGGAGAAAAATGGGAAGAAAAAAAAACTTGTCCGATTAGAGAGGAGGGAGTTAAATAAATAAGTTTTTTGTTAATATAACATTTCTAATTAGTCGTCCATTTCTAATGCAGTTTTATTGAACTGTCTATTTATTGAACATTAAATTGTTTATCATTTTAAAAAGTACTTTGCTTTTCTTTCAGTCTTTATTAAGGTTGTTCTTTGAAAAAAAAAATAATGTAAAATTTTAACAGCTTTTTAAAGCATCCAATTACAGTGACTCGAAAATATTCAGTTCCTAAATTGTAATTACAAACCATTACAAACGATCAACCGGTAACATTTATGAAGGATTCAAGAAAAAACTCTCTACATGAATGGCGCCTCAACCTATTTAAAACTGTAACTTTTGCACTTTTTTTGAAAAGTTTTATGAAAATATAAGTTTTGAATAACATAAGTTTGTGAAAAAGCGGTATTAATTTTCCGAGGGTATTGCATTTAGCATCATTGTTTCATATTAGAGCATTTCAAAAATCCTGTAATTTTTAAAAGAGAACATCTTTAATAACTTTTTTCATCTGTATGATAACCTAAAGATATTTACATCGTCGAACAGTCGTCCAAGTTCTATTATTATCAATTATATTAATCACAGTTGATAAATCTCACACGCTTATTAAAAATGCAGGTATGATTAAATTGAGTTTTATTACTCTGTTAAAACAACTATTTACAATTTATTACATGCCCAATACCACATCAACTTTACATAAAAACTGACTTCGTAGAAATACACAAACTTTTCATAGTCTTGAATATGTTTAACTTAAGGAAGAGGAGAAAATAATGTTGAATGCATTTAATTTAGGGATGCAACGGATATCAAATTGGCCGGATACCGATATCCGGCCAAACTTTCAACCGTATATCCGGCAGCCAGGGGCGTAACTTGTGCTTCGAAACTGGGGGGGGGGCAAATATCATTCTAAATGAAAGTCTATATATGCATGCCCGTACACACACACACATATATATAATTTATATATATATATATATATATATATATATATATATATATATATATACTTATTATAAAAGAAGATGTCTGTGTGTGTGTCGGCGGCGTTACGGACAAAGGGCTACACCTATAAGCACCAAATTTGGTACTCAGGAAATTCTATACATGAAGTTGTGC
This sequence comes from Cheiracanthium punctorium, assembly GCA_038373885.1. Lineage (NCBI taxonomy): Eukaryota > Metazoa > Arthropoda > Arachnida > Araneae > Cheiracanthiidae > Cheiracanthium > Cheiracanthium punctorium. The sequence goes on along the minus strand of JAWZYV010017059.1, from coordinate 20,161 downwards.
ACCTCGAAGCGATTTTTTCAAAATTCCACCTAGAATGTTTTTTTATTTTATGTTTTATGCGATTTTCGATATTTTTTCTCAGCTAATTCGTAATAACGGCGGAAATTACGCTCGCAGCAAAACGGCATTTGTATCATCGGATAGAGGAAAAAAATTTCTTTTAAAAACAGTTTGTTCTGAATACGTAACATGATTTACCGATTTTTAGGAATTTTTTTACTAAGTATCTGTTTTGGCTAATTTTTTCGTAAAATAATTTTAAAACTGTCGCATCTTGAATTCTATCCGTCATAACTTTTTGATACTTTGACAAATCGTGAAACATTGAAAATGAAAACGAAATAATTATGTAAATTAGATGATTTTTTACGAATTTGAATGCAACCTAATATTTAGAATTTAATAGCATCAACGAGGAGAGCTTACGCCATTGCATTGCAATCATGGCACGAGAATCCATGTTGGGTTGTTGCCACAAAAAGGATTAGAAAAAAGGTTTTTCACCTATCTATAGAAATTTTTAATGCGGCACCGTCCGTATTTTCAATTCGCAAGTGAGGATCGATGACGTCAGTTGCTTTAAGATACGTAAAAATTATGCCACAATTTTAACTCATTTATTCCAGCTCTTTTTTCAACACAGGGAGACGATATTTTGATTAAAATTTACAGTAGAAATAAACTAAGAAATTCACGATTATTATTATTAGAAGTGGTATTTTAATCCGTTGCTTATTTAAAAATTGAAATGCCTGAACACAGCTGAAAATGTTCATTTTAAAAATTACAAAGTTCGTTTTAAAGCGATATATATTAAAATTTTCTATTTACTTTTTTTAATTTTTGACATTTAATTATGGGGCGGGCGTTGCCTAACATATCATGCATGCTGCGAGTATAGCTTTATTTTAACGTTGAATTACGTTCCTCCATAGTGGTCCTACATAAAGCAAAGTTTTAATACCGTTGAAAACTACTATGCAAAATATCGAAATTAACTCCCTCAGACAACCGGGGTATCCTTTACGGCAGTTAAACAGTGACATCATAAATTTTAAAAAAAATGCGTGAAATTTGTAAGCTCTGCAATTCTAACGCCCTGTCACAATTAAAGCGGGAATAAATAGCTCCTCGAAAATACACAGTTTGATGTTTTTCAGGAGACAGGACCATGGAGGATATATAAGATATCGCCATATTGGATACATGGATATTTAAAATGGCACCCCTTGGATAGTTTCTACCCGCGGTGAGATGAAATTTTTTGCGGTGCTAAATATGCCAATTGCCAATCATATAAAACTCTGCATAAATTAAATATATATGGAGAGTTTCCTTAGTGGCAACGATTAGGTGAAATGATTATTATTTATGTTAATGCGTAAATTGCAAAGAATCGCCATAGAATTAAAAGATCCCATCGGTGCCAAATAATCTAAGCTGCTTCTTTTAAGCGAGCTTTGAAGGCGGAGAAGCGAAGATAGATAGTATTAATGTACGTAATAGGCAGTATTATTAGATTTGTAAGGATAATATGAATAAATCACAATACCAAGTTAATAAATATTTCATGAAATTAAAAGTGTTTAACCTTTTTCAACGGTTGTCTTACAACCAACTAAACGAAAGTAATTCTAACTTACGTTAATATATCCCGCTGTAATTTCAACAGAGGAGATTACTTGAACTTTTTTAAAAATAAAATTCTGTTTTGTCACATGCAGATATGATTTTAGTAAAATATTCGCTTCTTCCCGTATGAAGAGCGGGTGAGCAGCTATTTTAAAAACATATCTTGAAAATACCATAAATGAATTCAGAAGACCTAAAAACGTGTAAATTCACCAAAATCTAAGTCGAATTTTTTCATGATTACAATACTTTCCTTACATGGTACATGTTCGGAAACAGATATACGGTTGTCCATTTCATGTAGTGTCTTAGGTATTTAATGCTACAATTTGAACCTAAAAAACAGTATGATGTAGAAATAAGACATTTTGAAAGCCAGGAGTTCTCTGCAAACCGTTAAGCTTTACACTTTTTTGATAGTGAATGACACTGACGTAGTTTTTGAGTCATTATACTGCAACGATGCCAGGTTAGTACTCATAACGCAAACTTTACGTCAAGAGTCAAATAATTTGGTTTTTTTTTTTTCTTCTTAAGATTCCACACCACGAATATATTCGAATTACACATGTAAGGAAAATTTTCGTTTCCTACCGTGAGAAGAACGGGCACGCAGCTAGTGTATATATATATATATAAACTATAAATCATAAAATATTTCTTCTATAACAATGGAAAAAATACTGTACTGAAACAGATGAAATTTGAGAACAGTTATTTTTAACTCTTGAAAACAAAAAGTAAATAGTGCAATAAGTATAATTAATAAAATAGATAAAAGGGCTTACTTTCTTCCCCTTTTATCAAAACAACTCCACAGCCACTGGTATCACTGGGGACCGAATCAGCTTTAAGCGGTAGAGTCTGTGTGTACGTCCAAAATAAAGTTCATTGGAAGAATTGGAAATTGCAATATGTGTTCACTATAAAAAAAAAAAAAAAAAAAAACTCCACAGCCACTGGACATGAGCAGTTCTTGACTGCCAAGAAACATTTGACGGTCAAAAACTGAAGCGGCCGACTTTGATTTTCAAAGGCTCTTTCCAATAAGTAAAGAGAGGCATCATTTTTAATTTAAACAAAACTACATTTCCCCCCTCAAAGCGAAACTATAATGGACGTCTTCTGTTTAAGGAATTCCTGACAAACAAACCCAGATGATGTTCATCAGTACATTGGAGTCTTTTCTCCAGACTAATAGTTTATCTTTCTTTAAAATTTACCGATTTGACAAGAAAATTACGAAAACTACTTACCTGTACTCATGCACAAAACAAGTTAATATGTCACTGCAGGATACAGATATTCCGCTGGTAAAATTCATTTAACTTAACCAAACTTGACACACAGACATCATTTACTTAGCTTAGCTCTTTGTAATCCATTCTTTGCAGCTCATATGCACCAACCAGGTAGCGAAAGTTTAACAACAGACTTGAAATATAAAACATCAAGTCAATATGCTTGTGGAAAAAACTGGTCCTATTCTATTTAAGTGAATACAGATGTGACTGATTTTTGCGTTAACGGGAGATAAAAGGGCCGCGTTCGACATTTAAATCACTCCCATTTCTCACAGAATCTTAATGGTCATTTAGTGATGACATGTTCTTATGTTTTGTTTGTAGGTCCAGAAAAACGATCATTTTATGCCTTGTTAAAAAGCCGCTTTTCTTGCGGGGTTTGAAATACATTACAATGAAACTCACTGCAATGCACATTTTCTATTTTCTGTAACCTCTGTTCCCGCGGCACTTTCTTTAATGTTAGCGACCTGCTAAATTTACAGCATTCTAAGCTCAATGTTCATGTTTTTCCTTGACTTGGACAGAAAATTTTAAATTTTTAAGAGAGTTCAGTACGTTATTTTTATTTATTTATTTATTTTATTTTATTTTATTTTTATTTTATTATTTATTTATTTATTTTTTGGGTGGGGGTTGATATTGTAAATATTTTTAGAAAAATAATGTGAAAAAAGATATTTAATAATTTGAAGAGCTGGAACGACTTTTAGCGTGACTTCATTAATCAAAAGTTCGGCATAAGCGGTGACAGGCGTCGATACAAACAAACATTGGGTTCGTTTTGTGGCCCTTTAACAAAATTACAATCGATTTTAACGGAACCCCTTCACAAAAATACAGTCGATTAAAACTGCCCTTCATTGGCATTTTACCCTACATTTTAATGTGTTTCATCAATTAACAAAAAAAGTGACTTTTATTAAAATTTGGTTTGAAAATCCACAAAAAGAAGTTCTGAAATTCACAAAATTACGCATTAAAATTCACAAAAATAGGCAGTTTTTACAAAAATGGGACCCTGGAAAATATTCCTGGATTGACCCCTGATAAATTATGTAAGTTATTGAGTTGAAGACGTATTTACGAAAAAAAAAGGGGGGGGGTATATAAATTAGGTGAATGTACATATACTCTAAGGAAAACTAATATTCTGAAATATTATCTTAGCTAGACTTTTAAACGATTTTTTTGAAATGCTAGAAAGTAAGAATTATATGCACACATGGGTGCCCATAAGGGGGGGGGGTAAGGTATGGAACTTGCCCCCCTAAAGTTTTAGGTTTATGTCTCATGATGTTAACAATGGCAAAAACAGAACTAAATTTGTTAAAAGTTTGAAATTTGCCACCCCTCCATAGGAAAATTACTGTGGGCGCACATGTGTATGCACATAAGCAGATCGTTATAAACAATAGCAGTGAAGGTTCCCCTTCTGTGTCGAACGTTGCTTCTCCGTATTTCTGGGAGCAACGCTGTTAGTAGTGAGTAATGAGGTGATTTGTTGCTATATTTTTCTAATGCATGAAAATCTAAAAGGGTTAAAGGTATCGAAATACTGACTTACTGCAACTAGAGTTTATCTCTCACGACGAACCAACTAGAACGGCCCCCTCCCATGGAACCATAACTTATTTTGGAGCCCCCTACCAAGTCTGGGACACGCGTCCCTAGTTGCCCCTGGCAGCAGATATAAATCATAAAATCGCAGACCGTTTCTTGTTCTCTTAAACGGCGTCGCATTTGAATTCGCAATTAGTCGTCTGTCAAGTCAAGTAAGTTGTGCCCGATCATAAAAGTGTGTTGTGTCTCTGCTACTGACCTTCAAACACCAAAATTAGGTTCATTAAAATATAAATGAGAAACTGACCCCAACCTGTGACAGGGCGGCAACTAAAGGGGGGAGGGGCAAGCGGGGACAATCACCGGGAGACATTCTAAAAGGAATGCCAAAATCAGCTACAGTTTCTTGGGATGGGGCGCGGCTCCATGCGAGGGGGCACACGACCATGGGCGCCCATAAAGGGGGGCAAGGTAGGGAACTTGCCCCCCCCCTAAAGTTAATGTCTCATAATGTTAACAAAGGGCAAAAACAGAACTAAATTTGTTAAAAGTTTGAAATTTGCCCCCCTCTAAAAATTTTTTTTAAGTTTGCCCCCCCCCCCTATGAAAATTACTATAGGCGCCCATGCACACGACACTAATTATGGTTTACCCCGGATGACATAAACTCTAATTGCGGCATTGCCTGTGAAAATGACCTCTTTTTGCTCACTATTTACAGCAACAAGTCTTTTTTTTCTAACGCTGAACAATTGATTTGAGACAAATTTAAAATCGCTGCCCCTTGATTTTTGCTTTCCTGAGAAATTATCTAGCTTGGCCATTTGGTAGAATCTGCCATCGTTCCTGTTGGGTTGAAAAGCTTCTGTGACTCTATTCTTTTGTTGATTTTTGCAGGGGAAGTTTTTTTTTTAAATCTGATAGTATATTTGTGTTAGAAATGCATGATTTGGGTTCAAAATCATAACTTTGCCCCCTGACTTTTTAGACTAGGGGGGCAATTTTTACAACTGCAGGGGCAATTGCCCCCCCTCGCCCCCCCTCAGATTACGCCTATGCCGGCAGCAGTATGTTATCTTCATTTTCTGTTTTATTTTCACTAGTTTTCTAAGATCATTCAGCTATTACTTTTTTTCTTTAAATTTTCTCTTTAGTTTCAAGTAATTTAATTCAAAAAACAAATCTTTTTGGGATTGTTTTCATGAAATGAGTACCAGTTTTACTGTAATTAAAGCTGATACAAATAACAATGTCATTGATGTACTTCTTCAAAAGTTAGATAAATAGCTTCCAAAAGCAGTTCTTGAACGACACCTCCATTACGGACCCAAATTACGGAGGGAGGGGGGGGGGGCATTTTCTCATCAGCCAGCAGTACTACAGCAAGTAAACTATTCTCATAAGGGGGATCAATTTAGGGAGGAGATGGGTAACCGAATTCTTATAAAGATTGAAAAACAGTGTTTTTGCACAATAGTTTCCTCCAGTAACAATTTACTCCAATCTTAAAAATAAGACGGAAGTACTTTATCCCCCCCCCCATTTTCTATACATGAAAAAAATACATTCTAAAAGTACTGAAAACAAAATATTTTCAGAAAACTTAGTTTTTTCTCATTTTTTTATTACTATTTCAGTTTTTAGAACTTATTGATTTATTATGTTTATTTATGTTATTTCTCCGCATATAATTTTTAAGACGGATGTACTGCCGGATATTTGCAATATCTGAATACTACCGATTATCTGGCAAATTGACCGGATGCAGAATGTTTACCGGATATCCGTTGCATCTCTAATTTAATTATTTTAATTAAAAAAAGGGAAAGCTTGACAACTGCATGCACTCAACGAACTTATAACAAAACTTAAACAACTTAATTATAGAAAGCCATATTTTATTGTAGAAAATCCACGATATACAGGGTGTCTACCGGTCATGAAAATCATGAAAGTCATGAAAAAGTCACGATTTCAGAAAATGGTCATGGAAGTCATGAAAAGGTCATGAATTTTGTCTTTCAGTCATGAATTTTTCCGTTAAAAAAAAAAAATCCCCTTTCCAGGACATTTGATATCAAATGGACGCTTGAAACGGTATTGACATCACAGGAAATTTGTAAGTCTTTTTCATAACTGCAAGTTGGACGATCGTGAACGAAACAGAACTTGTCGTAGTTTCTTTTTCTTTTGTTTTTGGGTGCATTCAGACTACCACCTTTGAGTAACTCAAGAAAAACCCAAGTTGTTCACGATGCCAGATTTGAGCTTTTTCGAGGAGATAAACAAAGCATTCACTCTGCCAAGCTGAGTAGCATTACTATATGTATTTGTTAATTATACGAAATTCTGAATTACAACGTCATATGCAAACAATAATTTTTACAGTTAATTAAGGTCATGAAATTTTTGCCCAAAGGTTATGAAAAAGTCATGAAATTCAGTTTATGAAACCTGGTAGACACCCTGATACAGAACTAATATAACTAACGAATTCATATTAATTACAAATTTAGATTTGGAAGAACCACGTATTTTATTTTTTCAAAGTAATTTTTATAATGAAGGAAACTTAACAATAAACTTAGTATGAACTTAAAAATTTTTGATCGAGGCAAATATTATTACCTAAGACATTCTTTCTTAAAAATATCAGTAACATGTACAGTGTGCCCCAAAAGCAAAGTCCTAGGTTTTGACTCTCCTTAAATATTGATTATAGAGACATTAAATAAGTTACAAAGTAACTTAAAAAAGGGACAGAATTTTATAGTACAGTTTAAAATTTTCCCGAGTTCAATAAAAATAAAATTTAATTTTCATACATCTTCCGTGCAAAAATTAACAGATAGTAAAATATGAAACAAACACTATTTCGGTGTTGTATGAAATTTCAGAGTTTCATCATAAAAAAAAAAAAAAACTCGGAGCTATGAAAATTACGAAAGAAAATAATGATTGCATAAATACATAATACTTCTGCTAGTATTGGTATGCATAGCCACTTGCATAGCCTTTTACCAATTTTTAAATTTTGCTCCCCCTTTCCCCCGCCAAGATATTTTCTAAGAGAAATAACATAAATTCTCCAATAGGCGTCCCCCTGAGGGTTGCGCCCCTGGCAGTCGCCCATCTGGCGTACGATGTAGGTGCGCGCCTTTACGCCCCCCCCCCTTCTGTATCCGCTCTTGAAACTAAATCTTTTTGTACCATTTCAGTTCAGTAGTACAGTTTTTAAAAACCCACTTTGAGTATCTTCTGTCTGTAAGCACTGATATACGCGCCCATGGAGTCAGTGGAGTAATAAGGGAGGGGCCGAGGGACACTTCTTGCGGGAAGCTGAAAATGAAAATGAGAGGCAACAGAACGCTGAAACTTAGAAAGAATGAAGCGACAAACTGAAAGTGGAAGGAAGGAGGGGCGGCAAAATGTTCAAAACTTAAAAAGAATAGGACGACAAATAGACAGACCAAATAGGCGCCATCAGAAATTGGACAGAGCAGCAAGGGAGAATACAAGGGGTGTGGGGGTGGGTGAAAGGGGCGCACGATGATTCATTCTGTTCCTCGCGGGGTGATCCTAAACTTACAAAGAAATATTTTCCATAAAGAAGGAACTCCGAACTTTCCCCTCCTCAAGATTGCACGCCTCTAGGGTACCTTGCCAGCGGAAAGCGGTAAAGTGCACCTTGGAAATGTGATTAATGATAAAGAATGATTTGCAGCCGACATGTGACAGAAGAAACAGTTTCAAAGTAACACAGAGAGGGAATTTTCTTATTTGAAATTGCATCGTGGGCGCAAAGAATCCACAAGGAGGGCGCATCTGCCCGTGGGCAGATAGGCCAGTCCGACCCTGCTCTCAGTGATCTCTTAAAACAACTTAAAAATTTACTTATTAACCTAAAAGCTTTAAAGAAGAAAAATTTCTTTAGTCAAATAGACAGACAAGAAGTAAACAATCAAGCCATGGGAGCAAGTTCCGATTAGGACTTGCCCACCTCTCCCCCTCGTCCAACGGGAATGCACAGTCTTCCTCGGAAGGCGTGGCCTACCTTGGCCGATCTTATAAATAGCCTTCTCTGTTTATTTTGATTTCATTTTGTGTTAATGTAGCATTTCTGAGTGCGTGTTGGAGGGAGTTATTTCCCAGGTATACCGGTAACCCATCTAAGAAGCGAAGCCCACATGCGTGTCCTACATACAAAACCTAAGTCCGGGTGACTCTCAAGCTAGTAAAAACCATTCCATTATCATCATCGATTCATCCGATGGAGATAGGGAGCAAGGAGGCGCTCCTCCGGTCAGCCGCTAAGGGACCTTTTCAGGTCCGGTAACCGGTATAGGCCGGCCGGTAGTGAGGCCTCCTGAAGTCGGTATCGAAGAGTATTTTCTCTACGACGCATGAAACCAATTGAAAAGCAGAGGCTGCAACTCTGGACTAGGATTCCAAGCCTGGAAACTTTACTACGTTCATGGAAACCCCCGTCAAGCCGGATCTAACATCTCCCAGCAGACGATCCACAAGCATTGGACCAGCAAGCTCCAAGAAGAGACCCCTCGTATGAAGAAAATTTCCCAGCGCTTAACCATACTACCAGCACAGTCCAACAAGATGCTCCAAAGACTGAAAATGAAGACAACGAGGAGCCCAGCTATTCCACAGCTTCCCGGAAGCCTGTGCCCACTTCAGAAGGAATTGTCAAAATTCCTACCCTCGCCTCTGCTCTTAGTACTAGCCAAATTTCAGACCCTCCCCCGGAGGAATCTAACTTTAATTTTCGCTTTTTTTCCTAGGAAGTTTAACCCATTTGTGCCTGGATGTTTTTGCGACTTTCTTCGATTTTTACTGATAACAGAAATAATAGATAAATTTCTGATGTCAAATTCTTGAACAAGGGATAATTTCTTTTACAATCATTATGCATAAAATCGAAATATCAACATCCTACTTGGTCATGTTAAAATATTTTGTAGAGTTGAGCCTCAATACTCATGAATAAAGGCTAGGAAAAATAAATAACGTTTTCGACTAATAGCGAAAATGCCGTCCCAAAAAAGGGACGCTAGGCATAAATGGGTTAATCAACCAGAGAAAACTGATAATAGTTTTAATACTAGTCCGTGGCAGCTCGTGGGATACAGCAAGTACTGCCGGGCTGCACTTGAAATTATCAGCACATACTTTAAAATAATTTATTCTATAAATTTTCTTAAATTCAGATTAGAATTATGAAATTCCTATGGTAATTTTTTAAAAAAATCTAAAAAAAAAAAAAAAAAAAACGTATTGTAGTAACTGCCGGATCGCTCATTCAGAAAAAAAGCCCTTTAATCTTCCTGCAATTCAACTGCGAATGTTGTTGGTACAGCCCTCAGAGCTGATAAAAAAATTGGCAGCACCGTTGCCATGGTAACGACTATGTAAGCAGTCTCTCCGGCATAGGATAGCATAGGCAGTATATAGCTATGACTCAGCTGAAGAAAGGCTTTCTGACTACGGCTGCACTTGTGAATTCGACTAACTGATTGGCTCGGACGAGAAGTAAGGGAGAGAATAAGACACAGAGAATATATGTTCTAGCCCAGCGTTTCTCAAGCTGAGGGGGGCGATCCCGCCGCAGAACGTCTGCAGGGGGGTGAGAAAAACTAAAGAGAAAGTAGCAGAGGCGCCGACTTTACAAAATTTCTGTGGGTGCCCTAAAAGTCCGTGGGGGGGGGGGGTAACAAAATGTTGAAAGTCGCACAAGGTGGTTTGTAATTTTTGATAAAGGATCGCTAAGTTTGGTGCCAAAACGTGACAATTTATTTTAAAGGGGGAGTACAGTTGGAATGTACTTGGCTAAGAGCTGGATTCTCCGCTCGTCGCTAATTTTTCGCAGTCGTTAACTCTGCCCCGCCTTGAGGTGGAGTTTTAGGGAGGAGCGTCAAGGGGTTCATGTGATTGGCTAAAAGACCTCACGATGGCCTCCGGAATCGTTAGCGCAGTCGGTAACCAAACAACTGGTTCTGCCCAGTCGGCAGCTAACCACCGACGATTTCGGAAACCACCGGCGGAGAATTCTTCCCTAAGATTGTAAAATAGTTTTAGTAGGTGATTTTAAGATAGATTTCGATTCCGAAGATGGGTTTTTATGGAACAAAGAAGAAAAATACGGCACACTCATGAATAACGATACACTTTCCAACCTTATGGAATCTTTTCCAACTACCCTTCAATATTTTCCTATAATTATTTGCTTCCTTGCTCGTAACAACTCAATCATTTGACTTTTCGTGCACATTTTTACCAGTGGGAAATGGGTAATACAAATAGTCATTTTAGCTCCACATAAAATATCCAATATCTGAGGGTATAGATCGAAGAAACGATATCTGTCTCACGGTTTTGGTACACAAATTAAAATAAACTAACTGCACCAAGGATTCGAAAAAATTCATTATAATTCTTTACAAGCTGCACTACACACTGCAATAAATGCGAAAACTTTTATGAAACTTTCAGAAAAAAATCTTAAATGTGGAACTGCACAGCAAAATATTTCTAAGAGTGGCCATTCTGCAAAAAAATTTCGTTTATTCGGGTGTCTAGTAGAGCTTGTGAACCTACATCCTAAAAATTGTGAAGTGCTTGAGATAATTAGTTTTCTTTTTTGTATTTATATACCAAAATTGCGTGTTTTTTCCGAGCGCTGAAGGTGACATTCAAAGTTTAATTTAAATGAATAGTGTGAATTTTGGCATCCGATTATCTGTACTACGGTGAAGCAACGCTGGGCGTAGAATCAAAGTCTCCACCGTTTTGTGTCTTAGTAACGATAACAGCAAAGCAGTTAAAATCAAGATTCTTTTTAAAGTAATGAAGTATTTCTGATGAAATACCCTTCTTTTAGAAAAATCTGCTTGTGCTGGAGTCACCTTAAATTTGTTTGCCTTACGCAAATTCTCTGTCAAAATTCGAGAATTCCTGGGCGCACACCCCCTTTGCCCTTGTAATAAGTCAGACCCGAAAGAGGTGTATTACACTATTTCACTTTTTTTTTTTTACTTTTAGCTATAGAATTTTGATTGGTTTTAACTAATCATTATAAATTTCAAAGCAAAAGAAAAGTGTATTGGGGGGGGAAACATGCAACAATAATATCACAATCGGTCAAATTTCTTGTCATGCAAATGGAAATTTTGTATAAAAAGTGATTCAGTTTTCGAATGTAACAATTCACGATCAATGTTATTCTTGTTTAATCTATCTCATCCCTGTGTGAAATCCCCAGTTTTCAAAAAATGTTATTCATAGTATTGTTTCTCAGCTCATTCATTTCCTGTATTTTTTTTTTTTTTTTTTTTTTACATTTTTGTACCCCTGTAAACAGCTGCAGCTAAGCCTTGACTATTTTCTTTTCTTTTTTTCCCCAACAAATTAAAAAATTACAAACATTATACCTTTAAAATTAAACTAGATAATTTCCTCAGAATGAATTAATGCAACGTTTTCTATGTTGAAATGTGTGTAGGACCACATAAAAAAGATTGGTAACTATTTAAATGCAAACAGAAAAATAATGCAGAACAAAGAAAGTTGTTTATCTTAGAGTTAATAATTATTCAAAAAGTATTTTTAATTGAAGGCCATATAACATCCAGGCATGATTTTGAGCATCCTCCTGAAGTAGAGCTATTTTACCCTCTACCCTTATGTGTTCAAATTTGCAAAATTACGAGAGACATACATTTCAGTAATGTGTGTTCATGCGCCCATGATTTCAGTATAATTTTACAAAAACAGCATTGGGCTAGATCAAAGCAAATAGTACCTAATTCCGCTTTGTTAAACAAGAACGAAAATTGAACAAAATATTCGCAGAAAATGAAACAGAAGGCATCTCGAAATGTTAGTGTAGACGACAGTCTGTTCCATCCTTTTCAATAAATAACTGAGCACTAAAAATCATTCAAAAATAAGAAAAGGAAATTGAGACTTTAGAAGAAAGTGACAAACCTTTATACCTTAGAAGCCTCGCCTCAGTCTCATTCAATTAACACCAAAGCGCCGACACTTTTTGATGAATGGGCATCTTTTTTTGTTCCAGAGACATACAAAGTGTTGTATATTAGGTGCTTGTAAACAGACAGATCTTGATGTTCTCTATTTACAATAAAAACAATTAAACCTACTCACTTCGGAATCCTGAAGTAATATTATTAGAACTATCTCAAAACATTTCCATAATGGGAATGTCTTTCACCTAACTCCTGTGTTATCTTTCCCGCGTGAACTTCTGATTGTAGCCAGCGGCTTTGTCTCAAATTCTCCGTTTTCCGGTACTCTTGGGCTAACATAGTAACATAGTATCATTGTATTCATGCATTTTCCCATGGAAAATGAGGATTCTGGGATGAGGTCTGTTTGTGTGGGTCAGAAAGGGGGGGGGGCACAGTGGGCAAAGGCATTGCCTGTGGGGCTGTAGGGAGTCGCATTGTGAAAAAGCTTTGAATTTTAGAAAGACATTGTTTCCGTGGGCGCCAGATAGGAAGGCAAGTGGCAGTGGGGGATTGAGATTTGAGCCCGCCTAGTATAGTAAACATTTTTACAGCATACTGAACTTCTAAGTATTATTTTCGTGCTAAAATGTCTGAAAGTTAAGATGACCCCCATACACCTCTAAATTAGTACTCTTATGAGAAACTATTATAATAATTATTATTATTTTAAGTAGACAAAAATATTACCTGTTTGGATTCCTTTTTTTTTTCCATGCACTTTTTAAAATTTTAGAGTATGTGCTAAGTTACTACTTATTGGAATTTTATTATAATTACTCCAGTTCCGAGGCACATAAGGGTGTATGCCGAAGAAACAAAATCTGCATAACGGTCTTAATACACAAATTAAAGTAGACTATCGCACCAAGGATTCTAAAAATTTAGGATGATTCTTTATAAGCTGCACTACATACCGAAATAAAGAATAACACTTCTTTAAAATTTTCGATTTTTAAGAATTTTTTCTAAAAGTTTCGTAAATGATACAGGTTTATTGTTTATTTCAGTGTATAGTGCAGTTTCTAAAACATACATCCTAAAAATTTGAAATATTTGACATAATTAATTTTTTTGAATCTATGTACCAAAATTTCATGTTTTTTTTTTTTTTTTTTCTCCCGAACTACAGCGATAAGCTGAAAGTAGCTGTCATTCAGTTGCCTTTAAACAGGGTTTAATTTCTATCCAAAAAAGTGCAAGAGCCCTGATTTTTTGTATTGCAATTTACAAAATTAATTACCTAATTTAAGGTATTATTAAGTTAATTTTTGTTACCTCTGTATTAGTTTGCGATGTAATAAAATTAATATCAACAGAAACAATTACGATGGTAATTAAAAATTTAAATTTAGTGTAAAATTTCCCCGAGAAAAAAGAAGTAGTGGAGCTGTGCTCCCTCCCATGCAAATTAAGCACTTCCTTTAAATACATGCAAGTATTTAGCAACCACGAAAACTTTTCTGTGGGTGCTTGAGATCTGACATACTACATAAAAAAAAACAACTGTCCCTCACTAAAATTTTATTTTCGAATTATGCAGTAGCAAAGCACTCGTCGTCATCAGTGGCGTGACTATACCGTTAGGGCCAGTAATGAATTCATTGGATAGGGTCCTTCATCATTGTACAGAATCTCAACCAACATGTTGCAGTTCACTTTTTCTAGCTTTCTATTTGGGAAAGGCTCCCCCTCCGTCCGGGGGACCGTGGCTTTTGCCCGTTCTACCGCCCTATAGTTACGCCAGTGATTGTCTCATCGAAGTTTCTCATGCGCATCTAAATTATAAAGGACATGGGTGCTCATATAGGGAAGTAGGTGGGGGCTCGGGTCCCTCCCTCTAGCCGTCGGTATAGTGAACATTTTTATATTAGCTAACCTTTTTTTCACTATTTCAGTACTAAAATGTTTGAAAGCGCGATTGCCGATGACCTTACAAATGCCAGAAATAACCCCTCCCCCCCCTCGTCTTAAAGTACTCATATGGACGTCCATGCCGAAGCACCCACATACATTTGGCCTCATTAAAGATTTTCTTTTAAACTTTTAAAATATCACACAACTAATAAGCAAATAAAACATTTTAGTACTGAAATAATGCAAAAAGTTCCGTATGCTTTACAAATATTCATATTACGTAATGGCATAATTGGGGCGGGGGAGGTGAAACCCTCCTTGAGTGTACATCACTGTGTTGGGGTTATCAGACGATTGCTGGTGCTCAGCATTCAACGTAATTTTTTTTACAAGCCCGAAGCACCCACATAAACGCCTTTTCCTAGCTCTTTCTGGGAAATTCAAATTATGACTTGGCACTAAAATTTCTGTGGGTGCGGAGCACCCACAGAATTTTTTCAGTGGGTGCTTGAGCCCCGGAGCACCCACGTAGTCGGCGCCACTGGAAAGTAGTGATGCATGTTTTTAAAAAAATCATCTTATTTATTCTCATTTTTACTCAAAAATATATCCATTTTCGCTTAAAATGTTCATTATTAAAGATTAGAAAACTCAACGTATGCTGAAAAATGTGAGAGGGGGAGCGCCACTGTAAGTTAGCCTTTGTTGGAGGGGTACGACGTTAAAAGGTTGAGAACCGCTGTTCTAGCTCATTCTAATGGAAACAATAGTTTTTTTTTTTTTTTTTTTTTTTTTTTGTCTGGGAAGGCTGAAAGTTTTTAGCTTTATTTGTTACTGTGTCCATGTGTTATTGGAATGTATGATTTAACCGTTTCGAAATATGGAGCCCCGCTATTATCCAGTTTGCGTCTTGCTCGAAACTCCGTTTAACATCTGCTATAACCATCCAAGTCTATTTTGTACAACACGGTTGGACAAAAAACAAATTATAATGTTACCCACAAATTCTAAAAGTGAAATGTGTGAAACAACAAGACGAAGCGCTGCCGAAAAGAATCTTGTTCCATGCCCATTTCCATTTACAGCCTACAATAAAAATATGGGTGGAGTAGACCTTGCTGATCAATATTTTCTTTTCTCTTGACACTGCAGTTAATAATTCTTACATTATTTATTTAACATTTGATTTCACGAGTGATTTCCTGTGAGAAAGGAAGTTGATTTGTTTATCCTCGTATGAATGGTGTGTGGGTGGAGGGGAGGGCGCATATGCTGAGTGTCTGCTCTTCCCCCTCCCGACCTGAGGCGAGGATTAAAACCGTTCGCTGTAGCTTCAGGTCGTAAAATATCTCATTAGAGAAACAATCTGTCATTCAAAAGAGTAGTTCTAACAATAAATTATTTCCTACTCTAAATAGCGCTTTGCGGTGTTTTATAAAGGCTGTAAGTAATTATTAAACACCACTTGCTTATTTTTTAATTTTTCATGTTTTCAAAACACATTCATCCAAACTTAAGGCTGGCTGCACGGAAAGCTCAAGACCTGGGCAGTTTCAGAAGTATGCGGTAGGTAACCCCCCCCCCCCCCCTCTCCTGCCCGTCGATGTACCAAAAAGAATAGGAAAAAATTGATTCATTGACAGGGTGTCCAGCAGTTGGGAAATGTACCTGAATATTTCGCACGGCGGGAAATACTTGACAAAATCGAATTTCCGGTCAGCATCGGAGCCAAATTGATGACAGTTCTGCTATAGAACAATTTTAAGCGGAAAAAGGGGGTGGGAACTGTCAATTCAAAATTTGCGGCCGCTCCACAAAGAAATCGTTGACGATTGTGAAAATGCAAGTCCACTAGAGATGGCCAATGATTCGATGAGTCGAATCAGTGATTCGAATCTTGGTACTGAGTGGCTCAGTCTTTACACTCACTCTCTACTGATTCGAATCTCAAGCACTCAAGGGAAATACATTCCAAGTTCGAAGGGAAGAAAAACTTATTTTCCCTTTGCCGTTCCCAGGGATTTTCCCTTACTCTTTCAACTCTTTTCGACTCCTTACGACTCCTTTCGGCTCTTTTCGACTCTTTACGACTCTGAGTCGATAGATGATTTGAAACAGTAAATGAGTGGGTGTGGGTGAGTTGGTCACTGAGTTGGTGCAGCAACGAATCTTTACTGATTCAGTGTTTCGCTCTGTTTCGGTGATTGTATACTATCGTTGAGATTCGTTAGTTTTTCGAATCTTCTATCGACTCAGAGTCGAAAGGAGCCGAAAAGAGTTGAAAGGATGTTTCATTTAATTGGAGGGGTTTTTTCGAATCTTCTATCGACTCAGAGTCGAAAGGAGTCGAAAAGAGTTGAAAGGATGTTTCATTTAATTGAAGTTTTTTTTTCGAATCTTTGGTGTTTCATTTCTTGGTTGGTGGTCGGATTTTAAAGTTTTATCTGTCTGTGGGTGTGGAGTGGGTCGAACATCGTTTGCTTTTGGCGGGGGGCATAGGCGTTACTTCCTAAGGGCAAGAGGGGTCAATCTCCCCCCCCCCGAAAAAAAAATTAAGAAAATCCCTCCTTCCAACTTGTCTGACTGATTTAATATTTGTTTAAAATTTAATGAAACATCCCTTTTCTACTTTTAACTTCAATATATGTCCCCCTGCCCCCACCCTCAAAAAAAAAAAAAAAAAAAAAAAAAAAACGGAACGTTAAGTTTACATGGTGGCGGATTTTCATGTGAAGGGAAATAGAATGAAATAAAGTTAGGATTGTGCTTGTCACTTTTAATGAAGGATACAGGGGCGGTATTAAGCGCTCTCACAAAAGGACTTTGTAGTAAGCAAAATAACATTTCGCTTTATTGCAGCAGATTTCGTTTTTTTTTTTTACCTTGTTTTTCGTTTAAGGGGAATGATTTTATTTTCTTTCGTAATTCAGAGAAATACAAAATAGGGCCTAAAGCAGTGGCGTAGTTAGTGTTATTGACAGTGGCGTAGCCAGGATTTTATTTCGGGGTGGGCTGGGTATCAAATTTAAAGATAAAGTTCAATTGTAAGCTAAGTAAAGGGTCCCATTTTTTTGGGGGGGGGGGCAGCAGCCCCTCAGTAAGACTGGGCCAAAAATCGACATATCGGTTTTATTTCAACATCAAATATCCGATATTCCCATTTTCCTTTCAGTGAAATCTCGAATTCGATAAAGGGCAAAAATACAGGCCGGCCAGGGGCGTAGCCAGAATTTTTTTCTGGGGGGGGGGGGTTATGACTACTGCAACTCATATATATGTATACGTGTGTATGATAATGTAGTGAAGAATATACATTTTGTATGGCAAAAAATTCCTCATGGGGGGTTATGACCCCCCTAACCCCCCCCCCTTGGCTACGCCTCTGAGGCCGGCGATAAGAAAATCCTGAGATCAATACCAGCTTGTGATGCTTTTGCTACTGCTTTCTCTCGGAAAGCTTCTTCTTCTCCCATCGCAGAAAAAACAGCTCCATGGTTTATTAGTCTAATTACCATAATTAATTAACGTATATCTCGGAACCTATCCACCGGAGCGCGTTTTTATTGATTCTCGACCCCCCCTAGACTCAACACCCCACCGATACTTAATTTCGAATGCTTTGACACCAAACTTAACCTTTTAATCTTACAGGCCCAGGGGGTCATACGAAGCTCCCCTATATTTTCAATTTGGGCATTTTAAACACTAGCCTCCTCCGACGGTATCTCCAAAGTCTGGAAACCATCCCAGAGCCAATTTCTACATGTTTGCAGTCCTTTTAAGCCTCAATCATGGTTAATTAGTCTAATTACCATAATTAATTAACGTATATCTCTGAAACTATCCATCGGAGCGCGTTTTTATTGATTCTCGACCCCCCCTCTGGGACCCCCATCGATACATAAAATTTCGAATACTTTGACACCAAACTTAACCTTTTAATCTTACAGGCCCAGGGGGTCATACGAAGCTCCCCTGTATTTTCATTTCGGGCAGTTTAAACACTAGTTTTACAGGAGCAAGGAGAGAGAGATGCTAACTGCCCGAGAACTCAGCGGAGAAGAAACCCGATGAATGGGTGAAGGGTGTTTAAATAGTACGGCTTTCGGCGCAGAGAGAGGGAAAAATTCTTTAGTTGTTTTATTGATTCAAGATTCGAATCACTGATTCGAATCATCTAAGTAGTGAGTGAGTCGAGATTCGAATCAGTAAAATGAGTCGAACCGCCCATCTCTAAAGTCCACTGCACGTGCCCCTGGGATGTTCATTTTCACTGTACTACGCACTCAGCGAAAGCCCAATCGACAGTGCGAAAAGGCGCGGTGGAGAGAGCCATTAAGACTATTTTGAATTCATCGATTGGGAAATTAAAAATTTGGGCAAGAGGGTCAAATTCTTTCCGATCCCTGATGTGTTGGGAGTTGTATTATAATTATGTAACTACAAATTGCTGCATAATGATAATTAGTAAGACTTTTTGCATCTTTAGAAAATTCGTTGTCGCCGCGCACGATGGGAAATACTATCGTTCCCTTTTTCTTTTCGCGCTTTTGCATTTTTTCCTCCTAACAGGCGTCTTAGGTAAACTGGCTTTTCCTATTACAGTTTATTTCCAAATATTATGCATATACAACTAGAAGCACGCAACTAGAGATCCCGTCGCACGGTACAAACCTTTGTTTTGGCGTTCCCTTCTTTCCATTTCCATTTTGACGAACAGCACTATGCCTGGGGCAAGTGTCCCGCTTCCCCTCCTCTAGTTGCAGACTAACATACATATAGAGAGAAAAATTGCAGATAACGACGAATACGATGAAATCTGAATCTAATGCGGAATGATTTCGGTCATTTTCGGGTCCGAAAATTTGCGTGATTATGAAAAATTTGTCTTAAAAACCGGATTCCCTTATTTTACGATTACGAAATTTAATTTTTTTATGTTTTGTTGTTAAAATAAAGCATAATGGCGGCGGCGGCCTTATACAACTTTTGTAAAATTGTAGATTTCATTAAGTGAAAAAATTTGGTAGTTTAAAAATACAAATCCCACCACACTTCGAATTAATATATGAAGTTTTTTAAATAAAATTACGACCCATATTTTGTTTTAAAAAATAATCTCTTAAAATTTACTGTAAATGAAAGTACCGTAAAATTGTACCTGAAAATGAATTAAAAAAAAAAAAAAAAAAAAAAAAAAAAAAAGCCAAGTTGTTTCCTTTTACAAATGCTTTTTTCACCTAATCAAAACATCCGCTCCTTCACTTTCATTATTACAGTTCCGTTATTTTGCGATTACAAAACTTTTTTTTTTTTTTATGTTTTTTTTTTGTTGAAATAAAGCATACTGACGGTCTTGCACAATTTTTGTAAAAGTGTAAATTTATTAAGTGAAAAAAATTCGGGATTTTAAGATGCAAATCCCCCACCACACTTGAATTTTCCATGCATGAGGAAAGAAGCAAAATTATTAAGACAACTTGAATATACTTACTCATATTATACTAATGCTTTCGTCGTGAAGTTTACGTTTTTTCACCAATTTTTATAATTTTACACGAAACTTCCGTTTTTTTAAAGCTTTTTATGAACTTTTGAAGTGTTTTTATTTTAATAAAATACGACCCATATTTAGTTTTAAAATTAAAATCTCTTAAATTATTAATGAGATTTTTCAGCGGAACTCCATGGTTTTGTTTATTTTAAGATTACTGAATTGCCACTCCCATCTCCTATTTAAATTTGAAATAAGAATAAAATTCATTT
>JAWZYV010017058.1:0-36681 GCA_038373885.1 Cheiracanthium punctorium | reverse complement strand
TCTTAGTGTATTAGAGAATTTGAAATCTAGCGCTGTAACACATAGCTATATGATCAAAGCCTTGCATACATTTGAACAACTTGTAAACCGTAGGTACAGCATTCTCCTCTGTTGGGTACCCAGTCATACTGGGATCACTGGCAACGAGAAATCCGACATGGCAGGCAAGCATGCTACCGTTCCATACACTGGCAATCTACCTTACAATGACAGTAAGGCTAGTATCTCTTGTATAATTAAAGGAATCTGGAATGATACATGGGATAGTGAAACGGGGAACAAATTTCATTCGATCTGCCCAGCTCTCTCACATTGGTCATCGCATCCTATCGTAGACTAGATGTCATTTTGGCACGTCTCCGTATCTGCACATGAGGCTCACTCATAGGCACTTACTCTTGGGTGAACCTAATCCGCAATGTTCCCATTGTCATACCAAGCTCACCATTCGTCATCTCTTAACCTCATGCACTGCTTTTTATGATTTTTACCGAATATTTTTTAACTGTTCTTATCCCAAACTTGCCGACATATTGGGTGAAATCCCACACCATAATTTGTTCGCTTTTCTCAGACGTACCAATACTTTTTATTCAGTGTGAAGTGTCCATCTTTGCATGACTGGTATCTGGATGGGACCCCCCATCCAGATGTCCCTGTGTTAATTTTGTATACTATTTACCTGTCTACAGTTTCGTTTTATCATTTTTAGACTTCATAGATTTTAGCTTTTCTTGTTTTATGTAACATCCTTTTACCTGACAACAACCTTTTTACACCCTATATACATAGTCTGGCACGGTGTTGAAGTGGTGCGGGTGCCAAAATATGAGTGGTAAAACAAAAAATTTATTTTAATTTAAATTTAACTGAATTTCAGTGAGAATGCTGGTAATTAAAAAGTAAAAATTTTAAACATGAGGAATAATATGTACTAAATTACTTCCAGATAAAAAGTGCAGATTATGGAAAGCCCTGGCCAAACTGAGGAACCTAAGTTTAACCTGTTCAAAATATTTCTTTGAGAAATTTCTACAATGATACTCAAGGTACAGAAATACCAATATTCTACACTGAATTAAGGCACCCACACCTCAATGTATAGTGGTAATATCATTGCGTTGTGAAAATAAAATAATTTAATTTATACAATAGCCATGCAAACTAGAGGAACTCACCTGGAAATAAGATTAAAGGTTTGTCATTTTCTCCACTGTCTCCAGCTGTAAAATAAATAGCATGCAGGGAGACAAAAAATTACTGATTCATTTTGGTACCAACTTTCTTTATTAGAGGATATTTGAAAAACAATTTTCTAGATTAAATAATTTACAAAATTCAATTTTCACCTAATTTATCATTGAAATTTTACTAACATATAGAAACATTTTCAAAGTACCTTACATGGAGCACACCACATATTCGCTCCTCATCAAAAAACTTAGGAATCATTTTCAAACAAATGCATGGATTCAAAGTAATTTGCATAACTTAACTAATTAATTGCTGATGAAAGTTCACTACTACAAATTAATTATCATGCTGATTTTTGCAGTTATTATTACTAAAAATAATAATCTCAATTGACATATTATTACACTAATATATCATATTCAATTCAGATTTCAATACATTTTCACAACAGTATTTCACATGTTAATTTACAAATTTAAATTTTACTGCAATCACTTCAAGATTTTTCTTTGAAGGAGAATGAAATAGCATTTATAAAGTTCTACATTACCACAGATACTCTTGATAGTAATTCAAGTCTTTAGCACGTATGCACATCTTAGCTGGAGAAAATAGATCATCAAAGTGATTCGTTCCAGCCCAGGAAGTTTAAACACAAGTCTTTAGTACGTATGCACACCTTAACTGTTGTCACATGGACAGATCCTTTGGTAGAAATAAAGCGACATCAATTCTGTCATATTTTTTATGTTGAGTCAACACTGATTAATATTTTTGCTTCACAGTAGCATTTTTGTAGCACAAGTGACCGATGATTAGAGATGGAGAATGTAGAGCCTAAGCCGCATCCGAGTAGGACACAAATTTTTACGAAAAACACATCTATATTCGTATAACTGGATGAATTTTTCCAGCAGTATTTAACATCTCTTCGTCTTCATGATTTTATATAGAAAGGTCTTTTTAAATAGAAAATGAAAATGTAGAAAATTGCAGCGAGGCGGGGGATGCCCTGTTCGTGCAGTCTTAGGCCTGCCAACGAACATCCGAAGAAAAAATGTGGGCATCCCCGCCTAAAAAAAAAATATGCACCGTCACTTCACATTTCAAAACGCACAACTGCTTCAATGAACTTTTTACGAAAACCGTTGCCACTGAGAGTGGAGGAAAAAATTTTTCATTTTCCGCTGAGTCATTCCCCTGACTTGGGTGATCGGTGAACAGAACCAGTTTCGCTGCGTCGTGACGTCATTCCTCTTGCTCTGAGATGAAGAGGAAAGGAGAAAAGTTCACGCAGGAATTTACTGTGATTCTAGTGGCAACCAGACAGCTTTGTTTACAAACAATTTTATGGACGTGCGAAGTTGTTGTGTTTTTACTTGGATGTAATATGCTTCCCATTTTTTTTTTTTTTGTTACACTACAGTGTAACACACGGTATGTCCTTTTTGGACCTTGTGCCAATAAACACAACCAAACCAGTATATAAAGAACAAGTTAATTTATTAAAGTAAAAAGAAATCCTTATGAACAGCATTACAAGATCAACAATGTTAGTAAAAGGCAACAATTAACAAACTTAAGAACATTTTGAAGAAAAGAAACACTACTATTACTAGACCTTCTGACATTTTACAAAAAGAAAACCCTTGACCCAACCATTACTAAAATATACCTATACTAGGGAGGAGGAGGAGGAGGAAAAGGACAGCTGATCAAACTTCTACAGCAAAAAGAAAAACCAGTGCTTTTATACACCAACAGTGATGTCATAAAAGAAACTCGGAGAACAATCAAAGTTTAGCTGTACACTTGCTGCATGCCCAATAGGGATGTAGGAAATAAATAGTTCATTTATTTCCTCCCTATTATTTCCTTCCTACATCATTAGATAGTTCATTTTTGTTTGAAGTAGGCACTTTAACACCAGCACAAAAGCCTGCCATTCAGTTAGTATGGTCCAGCACACCACCCCTCAGGGGGAAGACCTTCTTCAGGTTTTCATGGGTGTCGCAATCCCGGAGCCCCAGCAATCTCTCGCTTCTCTGTTTTTTACCCTCCTCTCTCCTGCTTTTTCCTTCCGCTTCTCCCTCGGTGTGGTTTCTTCTCTGGAAGTGAGGGCACCCCTTCAGAAGCTGCGGTCGCTCTGTGCCATCAGCTTCTGTTGGCGGATAAACTGTCCACATGTTTGCCGTGTGTGGAGACCCGTGTCCCTGGAAATGGGGATCCTGGTAATTGAGGGGTTTTTCTCCAGCACATTGCTTTGGCCTCGGCTTTGGGTAAACGGGAGGTGCACAGTGTTCCCCTGTGTATCAACCGGCTGGTGGTACTGATTTTGGTCAACTGCCAGGGATCAAGCAAACGGACATTTACTGGGCGCGTCGTTAAGGGTGGACGCTGCCTAAGGGATGTACTGTGCGCGTATAGACCCGACTAGCACTGTTGCATGTATGTGCATCCCCTTGTTGGGCTCCGTGGTGGGTGGTGCGGTCGGGTCCGAATTTCCATCTCCCAATATGGATTTGACGTTATCTTCGTCTCACGTCAACGTTCCGAAGTCTCCTACTCAGGGAGATAGTAATGCAAGATTTTTCCTAGTGAAATGTCAGGAAGGAAACTTTAGCCAAGCATCCCCTTTCCTACTACATAACTTCTAACTACATAACTCCTACTACATAACTTCTTTCCTACTACATAACTTCTAAGTCCATAACTTCTAACATTGGAGAAGTTGCAAGAATTAAAAAAATACGATCAGGAGACATCTTAGTGAAAGTAAACAATAGCACACAGGCAAACAACATTATGAAATTAAAAACTATCGGCCTAAAATCTGTCACTGTCTCACCCCATAACACACTTAACTCATCAAGAGGCATCATATCAGAACCTGACCTGTTACACTGTTCAGAGGCTGAAATCCTGGAAAATCTGAAATCTCAAAATGTTCGTTCAGTTAGCAGAATCACTATAAAACGCAATAACCAAATAATAGACACAAAACACATAATCTTGACTTTTCAATCTCCTAATCTTCCATCCCATATCAAAGCAGGCTACCTTTCATGTCCTGTCAGAACATACATACCTAATCTACCCGTTGTTTTCATTGCCAAAAGTTCGGCCCTACCAAACCCTCCTGTCGTGGTTCCCCAGTATGTGCCCATTGTGGCACCTCTGGCCATGACAGTGACTCCTGCTCTGCCCATCCAAAATGCGTTAACTGCAAACAAAATCACCCTTCTTATTCCCGTTCCTGTCCGAAATGGTCCTATGAAAAAGAAATCCAATCCTTGCATTCCACACAAGGACTATCTTACCCAGAAGCCTGTAAAATTATAGCCTCTCGCACCCCCAAACCTGGTCAATCTTACGCTGCAAGTGAAAGCTGTTAAATCAATTGCCATCCAAACTGACCCACCAAAATCCATACCTGTCTCTTCATCTACTCATTCCCCAAAATCTAAACAGTCAACTACTCAAAACAATTCCTCCATAGCTTCACAAAAAAGCACTACCAATAAAAAGCCTCAAAGCAACCTCTCCACTCAAAATAGACCTTTAATCAAAAAAAGTTCAGCTTACAAGACGAAATATAACAAAGCTAGACTTAAACACATCCTTCAACAACGACCCATTGATGATTCAATTCTACACTTGGATCCTACTCATTCAGACATTTCAGATAATATTATGGATGATGAAGACATCCCAAGTAAACAACTTCAACCGACGGGGATTAAGAGCAAGATCACAGTCACTAGGACTATCTTACCCCTCACTAGACGATATCACTTGATCATGGCCCTGCTGCTATCCTGGAATTGCCACGGTTTTTTAAACAAAATTGACGACCTCAAAACTTTAATTTACAATCACAATCCCGCCTGTCTTGCTCTTCAGGAAACATACCTCAAATCTAATTAGCTAGCTCAAATTCACAATTATACCATCCTTAGAAGAGACTATGAGCATGGGAAAGGGCCTCCGGCGGAGTCACCCTCCTAATAAATAATCAATATCCTTATCATATACTCAATCTCAACACAACTTTGCAGGCTGTAGCCATTAGAAGCCATCTCAAAAATCTCACTACAATCTGCTGTATTTATCTGCCACCTAATGAAACAATTAGACAAACCCTGCTCAATAGCCTGGTCCAGCAACTTCCTCCTCCTTTTATACTCCTCGGGGACATGAATGCCCATAGTCCTTTGTGGGGCAGTAAAGATACTAACAATAGAGGGCAAATGATTGAACAACTAATCACTAATCATTCTCTTTATGTCTTATGAATAATGGCCACAACACTTACTTTCACGTTCGAACTAAATTCTTCCATGCCATAGATATTGCACTCTGCTCTCCGTCCATCATGCCCTTGTACAATTCTCTGTTTCTAGTGACCTTCACAATAGCGATCATTTTCCAATAATTCTCTCACCTTTATACCAGAACCCTAGCTATAACCTTACCATCTCCTACTATATACAAGAAAAAGTAGATTGAGAAACCTTCACTGAGCTGTCCGTGATATCATCTGAAGATGTTGAAGTTACAATTGACGAGGTTGTCAAAAAAATAACTTGTACAATAATTAAAGCAGCGGACGCGACAATCCCAAAACCACGCAACATGCTACGCAAAAACAAAAAACCGTGGTGGAATGAGGAATGTTCCATTGCCAAAAACAGCAACAGAAAGCGTGGAGTATCTTTCGTCGGTAACCTACTACTGAAAATCTCCTTCTTTATAAAAAAGCGAGAGCCTACGCAAGAAAAATGAGGCGACACGCATAAAAAGAATCATGGACTAAATATGTCTCAACCATCACCACTTCCACTTCTAGTAAGGAGCTATGGGGAAAAATTAAAAGAACCATGGGGATCTATAATAACCATTCTATGTCCTGCCCCTCCGTCTGACCGTCTGCCTCCATCTGACACAAAAGAGATCGCTGACACTATTGCTTAATCTCTGGCTTTCACATCCAGCAGCACATCCTATTCAAACACCTTCCTTCTATATAAACAACAGTCTGAACGACATAAATTAAACTTTAATACCTCCTCCCGATTGCCTTACAATAATATGTTTACTATCAAAGAACTCCTGAAATACTTAAAGCAGTCCTTAAATACATCCCCTGGTCCAGATGGCATCACCTATGAAATGTTAAAGCACCTATCCTACCACTCTTTACTTAATCTTCTGCATATATACAATAGAATCTGGAATGAGCATGCATTTCCTTCCTCTTGGAGGAATGCAATGGGCATCCCCTTTCCTAAACCTGGAAAAGATACATCTGATCCCAATAATTACCGCCCCATAGCCCTTACAAGTTGCGTGTGCAAACTGATGGAAAAAATGGTCAATGCTCGTCTAGTTTATATATTAAAAACTCAGGGCCTTATACACCCTTTTCAGAGTGGCTTCCGTAAAGGCATTATAGATAGCCACTATAGATAATATTATACATTTAGAGTCCCATATTCGCCATGCCTTCCTGAAAAGAAACCATTTAGTTACTATCTTTTTTTGATATAGAAAAAGCGTATGATCGGACGTGGAGATACGGTATCCTCAGAGACCTCCATAATCTAGGTTTTCGTGGCAATCTCCCGCTTTTCATACAGGACTTCCTTTCACTCCGTAATTTTAAGGTACAGATCAATAATACCCTGTCTAGTAACTTTGTGCAAGAAGAGGGAGTACCCCAAGGTTCTGTCCTTAGCTTCACTCTCTTCTCCCTTAAGATTAATGATATACTGAATGAGCTCCCCACGACTGTACATGGAAGCTTATACGTGGATGATCTCAAAGTATCTTGTCAGGGCAAGGATATGCGCTTTGTTGAACACCAACTTCAGACTACCATCAACCGTATCCTGAAGTGGTGTAGCATAAATGGTTACAACATATCTAGAAATAAGACTACATCTATCCACTTTTGCAGGAAGCGTGGTATGCATCTAGATCCAGAGCTTTACTGAGGCCAATCAAAAATAGAAGTCCATGATTCTGCCAATTTTTTGAGGAGTATACTTTGACAAGAAACTCACTTTTGCTAAACATATTTCTTATCTTCTCAGCAAATACGAAAGGAATTTGAATATTTTAAAGGTGCTTTCCAATACCTTGTGGGGGGCGGAACGCTACGCAATGTTACGCATTTATCAAGCAGTTATTCGGTCCAAAATGGACTGTGCTTGCAGCATTTATGGGTCTGCCGGCAAGTCAATTTAAAAAAGACTAGACTCTGTGTATCATACCGCATTACGTATATGGTTTGGAGCTTTTAGAACTTCACCTATTCAGAGTCTTTACACCATTTGTCATGAGCCATCGCTCGTTTACTCTCACCATCAGATTTCCCTTAACACATTTTTTCGGATACTTTCTCATCCTTCACAACCTTTAAGACACCAATTTTTAGATACTCACTTGGATCGATTTTATCAGAACCTCCCATCTTGCACTCCCCATTTCAGACTCAGAAATCGCCGGAGCCTTAGTGGTACTTGCTTAGAGGATATTAAAGTCTCATCTTCCTCTCCTTTTGAAACTCCTCCCTGGGATGCCTCAAACATTACTTACTTACAACCATTCAAGGGCTTTTCGAAACAAAACACAGATCCTCAAATATATCAACAACTATTCCATGACCATGAAGCCAAGTACTATAACTATGAAAATCTCTATACTGATGGTTCAAAGTCTGAGGCCCATGTTGGCTTTGCCTATACAAATTGTTCTTTCGCATGCAGCTACACTCTCCCTACCTTTTGCTCTGTATTCACTGCCGAACTTCTTGCTGTTTACGAAAGCCTCAGGTTCATCTCTACTTCCGACAAAAAATGCTTTAAAATACATACAGACTCTTTAAGCGTTCTGGAAAACCTCCACTCGGGCTCTTCTTCTAATAATTATATCAGTAAAGTCCTACATATACATAGACATCTTACCAATAAAGGCTATGATATTCTGTACTGCTGGGTTTCGAGCCACATCGGGATTATGGGCTATGAGGAAGCAGACTATCTCGCTAAACATGCTACTCTTGCTTATCCCTGCCCTTTGCCTTACAAAGATATAAAATTCGGGATTTCCAATCTAATCGGAGACAATTGGATCAGTGAATGGAGATGTGCAACAGAAAATAAACTCCGTAATATACACCCCACTCTTACCTGCTGGCCCTCTCATCCTAACCGAAGACACGATGTCATTTTGACCCGTCTCCGAATCGGTCATACCAGGCTTACCCATAGGCACCTACTCCTGGGTGAACCTGCTCCAGAGTGCCCCCAATGTCATACTCATCTCACCATTCTTCATGTTTTAACTTCTTGCACAGCTTTGAATAATTTTTACCAAACCTTTTTTAACTGCTCTCATCCCAGACTTGACGACTTATTGGGTGAAACCCCACACCATAATTTGTTTTCGTTTCTTCAACACATTGGTATTCTCTTCTCAGTGTGAAGCATATGCTGTTATTTGACTGGTATCTGGATGGGGAGCCCCCATCCAGATGTCTCACTTACTTTTACCTACCTTTTACTCCTTGGCAGTTTGCTTTTTAACTTTTTAGATCTTTCAAATTTTTAGCATTTACCGGTTTTATGCTCCTTTTTACTTGTAAGCCTTTACCTAATTTTATACATAGTCTGGCGCAGTATGTCCTGTTTGGACCTTGTGCCAATAAAAGTCAACCAACCAACCAACCAACTTCCCTGACAACGCAAGCGTACATCCACACACTGTGTTATAATTTCTAATGAAACGATCGACGATGAAAAGAAAATTTTGGGGCCAAATTTTGATCATTTTTGTATAACAAAGGTGTGATATATATATAGTCAAAATATATTATGTTCATATATTTTATTAACATTTAAGTTAAATATTTAGTATACAAATATACAACAAAAACAAACTATTCTAGTCTAAGCTGAATTTCTTATTTGATTCGGTTGATTACCGATTCATTTTTCAAAAAAACACATAACTCAAAAGAAATACTAGACGTTGTTATTGGACTATGGTTTATTTTTTATGTAAAACAATATACCGACCATAAGACCGAACACATTCACACAGTAAATTTGTCTTACACTCGAATACTTTTATAAGATGGTGTAAGAATAAAGAACATTTTGGGGTGTACTTCAAAGTAAATTAGATTATCAAACGTTTGAAAAAAAAACAAACATCCTAAATGGTTATTTGTTTTATTTATTTAGAGATTTAATAATTAAAAATGAAAAAAAATAATCTTAAATAGTTATTAGTAGTAGTATTTATTTAGAGATATATTAATTAGAAATGGGAAACTATTGATTATCGACACGGTAAAGAATAATATTTATCCATTATTTGAAAATAAATTCCATTCTTATTTTGGATGAATATTTTTCGATTATTATGTCGTAAAATCTTTTTGTCTTAAGCATGCCAACATTTCTTTCTCAATCGATATCAATGAAATATTACTCATCCAATTTTCACTTTGGGCGAATCTCTTATATGTGTGAAATCTTTTTAAAGCAGAGGTCTTCTACTAGCCTCTGACAAATAGTCCATTTTTTGAAACATTCAAATGACAAATGCATAGGTCCTTTTTTTTTTTTAAATATAGAAATTTATTTTTTTTGCATTAAAGTATTTAACAAACGAACAAAAAAAAATATTTTCAACATAACAAGCAATTTAATTATATTTAGAATAAGTTACACGAAACAGCAGTGCATTTTGTTATTATGTAAAGAAATGACGCAAGAATTTCGAGTAAGAAGAGACAAGAAATGATTGAATTTCGAAAATCATTTAAAAAATGATTTTATTTATTTTAATTTAAGATCAAAATAAAAGCATCCCACAGATATGCATTGCCGTTCTGTTCTGTCTTTTGTTTGGATCAACATTCACATATTTTTTGTACAATCAATTAGTACAGTCGCCTAGTGGTGTTAAAACGCTGGTTGGATGCTATCTTTTTAGAGATGACCTGGCTCACTTTTCACCGTATATTCCTCCCGAAATTTTCGTGCTATTGATTGGCCGAGGAACTGCGCGCGTCATCGGACGAGATGCTCTGTTATCAGCGGATCTCTTTTCGGGTCGGGACGATTTCCTTCATGACCAAAAGATGGCAGCAGTAAGAATCTTGTATAAACGGAGGTTTCTATGCGAAACCAAACAAGAAAATAATAAAATTACCTTATAAGCCGTTCCTTTGAAAAAAAAAATATTCTATTCCGAAAATTTTATAAAATTAGGTTTTTAAATGCGCTGAATTCAAGTTCAAAACCCCCTCAGAGGGAAAACCTTCTTTTGGTTTTCACGGGTGTCGCAATCCCGGGGCCCCAGCGCTCCTCTGTTTTTTTACCCTCCTCTCTCCTTCCCCTTCTCCCACGATGTGGTTTCTTCTCTTGAAGTGAGGGCCCCCCTTCAGAAGCTGTGGTCGCTCTGTACCGTCAGCTTCTGTTGGCGGGTAAACTGCCCACGTGTTTGCCGTGCGTGGAGACCCGTGTCCCCGGAAATGGGGATCCTGGTAATTGAGGGGTTTTTTCTCCAACACATTGCTTTGGCCTCGGCTTCGGGTAAACGGGAGGTGCACAGCGTTCCCCTGTGTATCAACCGGCTGGTGGTACTGATTTCGGTCAACTGCTAGGGATCAAGCAAACGGGCATCTACTGGGCAC
This sequence comes from Cheiracanthium punctorium, assembly GCA_038373885.1. Taxonomy (NCBI): domain Eukaryota; kingdom Metazoa; phylum Arthropoda; class Arachnida; order Araneae; family Cheiracanthiidae; genus Cheiracanthium; species Cheiracanthium punctorium. Next base: position 25,778 of record JAWZYV010017058.1, on the reverse strand, counting down.
GTCGTTAAGGGTGGACGCTGCCTAAGGGATGTACTGTGCGCGTATAGACCCGACTAGCACTGGTGCACGAATGTGCATCCCCTTGTTGGGCTCCGTGGTGGGTGGTGCGGTCGGGTCCGAATTTCCAATCCCCAATATGGATTCGACATTATCTTCGTCTCATGTCAACGTTCCGAAATCTTCCACTCAAGGAGATTGTAATTTAAAATTTTTTCTTGTGAAATGTCAGGACGGTAACTTTAGCCAAAATAGACCTTTACTCAAAAAAAGTTCAGCTTACAAGACAAAATACAACAAAGCCAGACTTAAACGCATCCTTCCACAACGGCCCATAGACGACTCTATACTACATTTGGATCCTACCGACTCTGACATTTCAGATCACATTATGGATGATGAAGTCATCCCAAGTACCCCACTTCAACCGACGGGGATTAAGAGTAAAATCGCGGTCATCTCCGAAATCACTTAATCATGGCTCTGCTGCTATCTTGGAATTGCCACGGTTTTTTAAACAAAATTGACGACCTCAAAACTATAATTTACAACCATAATCCCGCCTGTCTTGCCCTACAGGAAACTTTTCTTAAAACCAATAGACATACTAAAATCCGTAATTATACCATCCTTCGCAAAGACAATGAGCTCAATGATAGGGCCACTGGTGGAGTTGCCCTTTTGATTAACAATAGTTATCCTCACACTAGGCTCAATCTCAACACTAACCTGCAAGCAGTTGCCACTCGTATTCAATTAAAACAACTAACAACAGTCTGCAGCATATACCTGCCACCAAGCGAAACCATCAGCCAAACCTCCCTCAATAGTCTTATACAACAACTTCCTCCCCCCTTTCTCCTCCTAGGGGACATGAATGGCCATAGCCCCTTGTGGGGAAGCAAAGACACCAACAATAGGGGCCATCTCATAGAACAACTGCTAACCGACTTCTCGCTTTGCGTTATGAATAACGGTGATAACACCTATTTCCACCACCCAACCAAATCCTTCCATGCCATAGACCTCGCCATTTGCTCTCCATCTATCCTCCCATTATATAACTTTTCAGTCTCTAACGATCTACATAACAGTGATCACTTTCCGATTTTCCTCTCACCTCTGTACCATAATAGGAAAGACAACTGTACCACTCCAAGATATAATTATGAAAAGGCAGACTGGCCCACCTTCACCCATTTATCCAATATATCCTCAAATAGTCTTGTAGGTTCCATTGATGAGGTCCTTGACAAAGTCACCTCCCTTATTATCAAGGCAGCAGATGCCAACATTCCTAAATCGGGCATGAAACATCGGCACAATAAAAAACCGTGGTGGAATGAAACCTGTACTCTAGCAAAAAAACAGCAGCAGAAAGCCTGGAGCATCTTCCGGCGGTACCCCACGACCGAAAATCTAGTTCTCTTTAAAAAAGCTAAAGCTTACGCTAGAAAAATAAGGCGGCAATGTCAAAGGGAATCGTGGATAAAATATGTCTCTAGCATAACGCCCAGTACCTCTAGTAAGGAGCTATGGACAAAAACTAAAAGAGCCATGGGAATCTATAATAATCCTTCAATATCCTGTCTGTCTGTAAACAATAATATTATTTCGGAAAAAAAAGATATAGCAAACATTATCGGTCAGACACTTGCCTCTATCTCCTGCAGTACTTCCTTCTCAAATACTTTTCTGTCATATAAACAACAGTCCGAACGAAAAAAAATAAAATTTAAAACCTCCTCCCATTTTTCTTACAATAGTAATTTTACCATCAGTGAACTCACCAAATACTTAAGACAGGCCTCCAATACCGCTCCTGGTCCTGATGGTATTACTTACAAAATGCTGAAACACTTGTCCCATGACTCATTACAAATCCTCTTGCAATTATACAATAGAATCTGGAATGAACAAACCTTTCCTTCCTCCTGGAGAAATGCTATAGTTATTCCCTTTCCTAAATCTGGGAAAGATACTTCTAACCCTAGTAATTACCGTCCCATAGCCCTTACTAGTTGTCTGTGCAAACTAATGGAAAAGATGGTTAATGCTCGCCTTGTTTACATTCTAGAGACTGGGGACCATATACATCCCTTTCAAAGTGGCTTCCGCAAAGGCAGGTCCACACTTGACAATATTTTAAATCTAGAGACGCAAATTCGGAATGCCTTCCTTAGAAAGAATCACCTAGTGTCCGTTTTCTTTGACATTGAAAAGGCATATGACCGCACATGGAGGTACGGCATACTCCAAGACCTCTATAATATCGGCTTTCGAGGCAATCTACCAACTTTTATAAAAAACTTTTTATCCCTCAGAAACTTCCGTGTCAGCATCAATGGTACTCTATCTGATAATTTCATCCAAGACGAGGGTGTTCCTCAGGGCTCCGTACTTAGCGTCACCCTCTTCTCAATTAAAATCAATAATATCCTTAGACAACTGCCACCCACAGTCTACGGCAGCCTTTACGTCGACGACCTTCAAATCTCCTGCCAGGGGAAAGATATGCGCCTCATCGAACGGCAGCTTCAAAATGCCATAAACCGCATCTTAAAATGGTGTGACACAAATGGTTTCACTTTATCTGCTGAAAAAACCGTATGCACCCATTTTTGCCGGAAACGCGTTATCCACCCCGACCCAGAACTTTATCTGGGTAATAATAACATTGTTGTGAAGGACTCTGTCAAATTTTTAGGGTTAAATTTCGACAAAAAACTAACTTTTGCTAATCATATTTCTGACATTCGCAGTAAATGCGAGAAAAAGCTTAATATTTTAAAGGTTTTAACCAACACCTCTTGGGGGGCTGACCGTGACGCTCTGTTACGGATTTATCGTGCTGTCATACGTTCAAAAATGGACTATGCAAGTTGCGCGTATGGGTCAGCTTGCAAATCAGTGTTAAGAAACTTGACCCTGTGCATCATGCTGCACTCCGCATTTGCTCTGGTGCTTTTAGAACATCACCTGTACATAGTCTTTACGTCACCTGCCACGAGCCATCTCTCACCCTCATCCGTCATAAGCTCTCATTAAACACATACTTTCGTATTCTTTCTCATCCTTCACATCCATTAAAGAATTCTTTTATAGATACTCATCTTGACCGTTTTTATGCAAATCGTCCCATCTGTACTCCCCCCTTTGGACTAAGGATTCGTAGGAGTCTTGTCGGTACCCAATTGGAGGATGTAAAAGTCTCTATATGCTCTTTTCATGAAACCCCACCATGGAACATATTGCAGATACCTTACCTACAACCTTTCGAAGGCTTTGCAAAGCAGGATACTGATCCTAAAGTCTACCAACAGTTGTTCTCCGATCACAACAACAAATATGACAAATATGAAAAATTATACACTGATGGCTCCAAAACTGGGAATCACGTCGGTTTTGCCTTCGTGGGTAAAAATCATACTGGTAGCTATACTCTACCTCCCTTTTGTGTTGTATTGTTTTTGGGGGATAATGTTTTTTACAAATCAAAAGCAGTAATTTTTATTTTAATTGTTTTAACCATTAATTATTTATTTTCTTAATACTTGTAATTAACTTGGAAGTTTAATTTAAATACCTTTTGTCAGGAGATATAATGGTCTGGATGACTCTTCTTCTATAACTCAATAGCTAACTTCTTTTAAATTACTACTAATTATCTTTTTTTTGTTGGGATCTCCTTTTTTTAAATAATTACCTGTTCTTTAAATTATTTCTGCCTTTGTTTGCCCGGTCTCTGGAGGTGTAATTTTAATTATCAGGTAAATTCTGTCGATTTTCTGCTGACTATTAAGTTTCCCTCTCTCTTCAATAGCCTAACTCATTTCTTGCAATATCTTTTGTTCAGGTCCGGTTTTTAATTAGTTTTACTCTCTTCTAATTTTAATTTTTATTCCAAATTTTACCCAGGGTTGTCTCGGACGATTAGCTATCTCCTGCTAAAATTTAAGAAAATTTAATAACGTTTTTAAGGCCCTTATGATCAATTAAGTTTTTTCCCCATTTCAAGATGGCCGTTCTTGCCTGCGTTTCTTCTCGGCCAAGTTGGTTTCTTTCCCCCGTGCAGTAGTTGCTGGCCGCCATTTTCCTTTTTCTCGCTTCCTTCCCCCGTCGATCGAATGTTCTCGAAGTTTCCCGGCTGAGATGGCGCGCTCTGATTGGTCCCCGCGGCCGGCGTCTCGTCGAAGCTCCTCAAGCTGGCAGCGAAAAGCGTCATTCTGAGAGCTGACGCGGTGCTGTAAAGAGGGTGATTCCCGGACTCTCTTCTCGCTCTTTTTTTGTCCAAGTTCGACGTTTGTCGCCCCGTTAGGCAACTTATAGGATGTGATCCCCCAAAATCGGAGGCCAGAGGGCCAGGACTAATGATGATCACCATGTAATTTTCTTTTTCCCCTTTTTGTTTTTTCGGCCAACATGCCGATGCGACACAAACTGCCACCATTGGATGTGAATTGGGCGTAAGGCCCCCACCCCCCTGTGTTTTTTTCATAAGCGGCGATGAAAATCTACCGGAATTGACGTCTCGCACTACGTTCACCATTTTGCCCTGCCCGGGAGCCGCTTGTGTTGACTGGAACGCGAAGTCCCCGACACCTGCCGGAGTTCCCTGACCAGAGGAGAGACCAAGATGCCGCCTCCGGGTGCCATCAGTGACCGTCCGTTGGTTCCCTGAAACGCCGAGACCAGACCTGCCATTGGATCCGTGGGTGAGATCTAACCATTACCCTTTTTCATTCCTCCATTTCTCCACCACGAGCTGGATCAGCGACTTCATGCTTCAAGCTGTGCTAGAACTATCCCTTTGGTTCTTATAATGTTTAATGGGGGGGGATTAAATATCAAATGCTAAATTTTCTTTTTCAACTTTGTGTGCCATTCTAATGTATTGCTTCCAGTAACGATGTCTAAATCCCTTTTGTTAAAATCATAATTGTGGATGCCATGTTGATTTCTGGTTTGGCCTAAGCTAATCTCTGTAATTGTTTGAGTTGTTCTGCACATCATTGTATTTTGCTGCACCCTTTGGTGTATAAATTGCAAAGTTCCCTTTTTTTTTGTTTTGTAATTTCTTTATTTTGGCAATTGTTTAAACTAACCTGTTGGATATAAGGGGTGGGGTTTCAAGTAACAGATAGGGATTTAATGCGGGATTTTCATCACATGCCTTGTGAGGCTAGGAAAAGGTGGGGACTTGTTTGCCCAATTTTCTTTTTTTTTACTTTTTGGTAGGATAAATTTTTTTTTCTCATGCTGCAGCAGAGCCTTTTAACTTAAGTACTTGGATCCAATCAAACTACCTTTGTCATGACAATTTTATTTAGGCATTTCCTTTTTCTTTTTTTTTTTTTGTTTAATTTTCAAGGGCTAATAATTGGGTAATTAAAGCATTCTAGTATTTTTTTGTTCCTGAGCAATTCTACCACGCGCTGTAAAACCCCTGCGCAGTGTTTACTTACTTTTCATTTCTTTTACTGATGTCGCGAGGCCACTAGCTGTTTACCCCTGTTATTTGTTAAATAAAATTTGTGATTTGGTGATCTAATACGATGTCTCTGTGTTTATTTTACCACTTTTCTAACACACACTTCAGGCAGGGCTGAGATCATTGGGTTATTTTCTACACTATCGGACACAACGCATGGTAAAATCTTAATTCTGATTTGGAAACTTGCTCAATTTAAAAAAATCAAATTTTTTTAACTAAACTAAACTTTCACGGCAGTAGTAAGTAGAATACTACAAAATGGTGCCGTGACCTCTCCTTGCCAATCTTGTGTGTGTTGAATAAAGTGAAATGGATACAGAAAACTTTCATTTTTTTTTTTTGATGCATTTACATATCTCTTTGTAACTGGGGACTGTCTTGAGAAGCTTATTGGGTGGTAAACTTTTATTTTGGGGAGTTTCAAAATTTTCTTTTCCTAAGTCCCAGTATGGCTCTAGATGAAGGTGCCAGGGCGGCGGCATTGCCAGGTCCGGCTTTTATCGGCATGCTCCCACCACTGTCTGGTAGAAACTGCTCAAACTTTTTTCACTCCCTTTCCCTAATTCAGCCTTTGGCAGCCTGGAATGATGACCAGGCCATGGCAGTCGCTAAATTGAAAATGGAGGGTGCTGCTCTCCAATTTTACACTTCCACCTTAGAGGCAATTGATGGTCTTACCTTGAAACAATTCAAGGACCGCTTCATGGCACACTTTGCAGAAGCGGGATCCTTGGCCCAGGACATAGAAAAATTAACGTCCTGTAAGCAAAATTTTGGGGAGACAGTGCGTGATTACGCCACTAGACTGGAAGGAATTGCCCATAAGGCCCTCAAAAATCCCATAAATTCCTCGGACACGATACCTCAGAGCTTCTCACAGGAGATGCTCCTTTCACAATTCAAAGCGGGTCTTCTCCCAAACATTAAGGCCCAGGTCGTTGTTGTAGACCCTAAAACTTTTGTCGAGGCGGTACAGGTCGCGAAACGTGTGGAAGTGGCACTCCAATGCCACCTGTCAGACATAAATGCCGTAACGGCACGTTCCCAGATGGTGGAAGGCGACTTTGAGAGGCTCCTTAAGGCCACTACGGACTCATATGCAAAAAGCCTTGAATTGCTCACCAGCCAGATGGCTGCGATGCAGGCTCAGCTATCACAAATGCAGTCGCAGAGTTTTATCCCACAATCTTTTCCTCCACAGCGACATTCCCAACCTGCCCGAGCTCAACGTAACATAACTTGTTTTTATTGTGACCGCCCAGGACATTACGCGAGAGATTGTCGAAAAAAACAACGTGACCAGGCTGCTAGATCCCAACACAGGCCTCGTCAGGAAAATCAGACTCCTGCCAATGCTTCAGGCTCTGATCAGAGTGGGGTAAATGATGGAAATTTAAACTAAGTTTGGGGGGAGGTTGGTCTGGATCGCAACACTCCATTAATTCCCCGTTTGATCCCGCTGTGCAACCTGTAGTAAGTGTGTCGAGTTCTTTACCCATAATTGATGTTAACTTTGGCAATTTTAAGTTTCGTGCACTCATAGATTCTGGTGCCTGTGTTAATTTAATTTCTTCTAATGTTTTTAATATTCTAATTAACTTTAAGGAATTTGATAGTTCTCACCTCTCTTTAAAGGCTCTCACGGGTTTTGACATAGTCACCCCAAAATTAATTCAAACTGAGTTGCACATTTCTAACACCCCGTTTTCATGTAATTTTTTGGTTGCTCAGAGTTGTCTTTCTCCTAACTTTGATGTCATTTTGGGACTTGATTTTCTAAAGACTTACAAATTTCATATCGATTGTGACAACTGTATTTTATTTAATGATGATATTAGAGTGGTCTGGACGCATGAACATCCCCCGTTTTCTCTGAATGCTGTCGTGCCAAGTGCACATGATCATGTTGATCCCGATGTTGACTTTTCTCTTTTTGGCAAGTTACCCGCTAAGATCATTTTACCCGCTTATTCTCAAAAGAGATTTTTTGTGACTATTCCAAACTGCGATCCCTCTTTCATTAATTCTACTGTAATAATTGAACCTAATCCTGATACAAATTTAACTTCCTTTCTTGTTGCCAATGCTATTTCCACCATTAATGATAATTGTCAGTGTTTAATTCAAGTTATTAATCTTACCCATGATTCCATTACCTTAAATAAGAATATGAAAATTGTTAATATTACCCCTATCCATTTAAATAAAGTTTCTGACGAAGTCAACTCGGTAGAACAACAAGCTGGTTCAGATGATTTTAGCCAGTGGGCTAAGGACATAGATTTATCCCATCTTGACGAATCTCAACGCAATGACATGATTGCTCTTTTGTCCAAATATAAGTCTGTTTTTTCATTAAACTCCTCCGACTTGGGCGCCTGCCCCATCATTCAACACCGTATACACCTTACAGATGACATTCCGGTTCGTTCTAAGCCCTATCGTGTCCCTTACCACCTCAAGCCTGAAATGAAGAGGCAGATTCAAACTCTCTTGGAGGCTGGCATTATCGAACCATCGACCAGCAGTTATGCTGCGCCAGTCCTTCTGGTCAAAAAAGCGGATGGATCATTTCGCCTGGTGGCCGATCTCCGTAAGCTTAATGCCAAGACCATACCAGATAATTTCCCCCTTCCGAATTTGCAAGAGATGATTGATTTTCTTTCTGGGGCTAAATTTTTCTCTTCCTTGGATTTGACGTCAGGTTTTCATCAAATGTTTATGCATCCAGACGATGCTCATCTCACGGGTATTACTACAGAGGAGGGCCTCTTTCACTTCAAACGGATGCCATTTGGCTTGCGAAACGCGAGTGCTAGTTTCCAACGATTAATGGGAGTGGTGCTGTCCGGACTATCCAATTTCCAAATCGGGGTTTATATTGATGATGTGGTTGTGGCATCAACTACCTTTGAAGATCATCTGTCTAGGCTCGAGCTCGTTTTTCAGCGTCTAACTGATGCAAACCTAAAACTTAAACCCAAAAAGTGTGCTTTGGCAAAAAGTGAAATTACGTATTTAGGACATAGAGTAACGGAGGGTAAGGTAATGCCAGATCCTAATAACATCAAATCTATTCTCAATGCTGCTGTTCCAAAAACCCGAAAACAAGTTCGCTCATTTTTAGGCCTGACTGGTTTTTATAGAAAGTTTATCAATAATTATTCCTTAAAAGCTCTCCCTTTAACTAATTTAACTAAAGACTCTGTAAAATTTTCCTGGGGGGATATCGAACAAGATGCCTTTGACCAACTTAAGTCTGATTTAACGAAAGAGCCTTGCTTAAAATTACCAGATTTCAATAAGCCCTTTTCTATCTGTACTGACGCGAGCAAGTTCGCCATGGGCGCTGTGCTCACACAAGAGGATGAAGCCGGTTTTCCGCACCCAGTCTGTTTTGCTTCCAAAAAATTTTCGGCCGCTGAAATAAATTATTCTGTTGTGGAGAAGGAAGCCCTTGCCGTGGTTTTTGGTATTAATCAATTTAAACAGTATATTTATGGCACTCATGTAACTATTTTTTCTGACCAACAGTCACTTTCACAACTTTTTAAATTGAAGGATCCCACCTCTCGCATAGCTCGTTGGATTATGACGTTACAACAATATGACTATACTATTGTACACAAACCTGGACGGTTAAATTTAATGGCAGACTTTCTTTCTAGAGAAGTTAACGTTGTTGATAATGTTCCATTTAAGTGTGAAATTTTACCTTTGCCTAACCAGGACTTAATTAAATTACAACAGGAAGACTCTTTTTGCCAAAAGATGGCGAGTAATATTTCGCAAGATCCTTTTTTCATTCATAAGTCAAATAAATTTTTTTTTCAACAAAATATTCTTGTTTGCCAATCTACTGATGCAAATTTTTCCAATATTCGACTTGTTGTCCCTCACTCTCTTGTTCAGAAAGTTCTTCAAGCCTGCCATGACAACAGAACTGTTGCACATCCAGGTCTTTCTCGAACATTGCATCGGGTTAGGCAAAATTTTTTTTGGGTAGGTCTGTACCGTAATGTAAAGAATTATGTGATGTCTTGCCATTCTTGTTTACAAAGACGTGGTTTCAAAAAAGGTCAAAAGGCTCCCATCCAGGAGATCCCCACTGTTGATAGACCTTTCCAGAAGTGTGCGATTGATGCGGTTGGTCCCTTCATTACCTCTAAACATGGGAACAAATTTTTAATTGTAATTACAGATTATTTTACTAGATTTCCAGAAGCTTACCCTGTTAAAGACATACAAAGTGCCACTGTAGCTAGGGTTTTGGTGGACTTTATTTCGAGACATGGCATTATGGAGGTGCTGTACTCAGACAGGGGGTCCAATTTTCTGTCGCAGGCAATGGAGGAAGTCTATAAGGTCTTAGGAATCAAGAAAATGCACACGGTGGCCTATAATCCGCAAGGCAACGGGGTCGTTGAACGGTTGAACAAGGTTTTAGTAGACTCTTTAAGTCATTTGGTTAGTGAAACTCAGGAGGATTGGTGCGAACAGGTGCCTTTTGCTTTGCTGGCCTTTCGCACTGCCTACCACAGAACTACTCAAAACACTCCTGCTTTTCTCACCTATGGTAGAGATCTGGTGTTGCCTTATGACCTGATTTTTTCATCAAAATTCAGGACATATGCCGACACTAGATCCTATGCTCAGGAAATTGTCACCAATCTCCAGAACACTTTTCCATTAATTAAAGATCGCCTTGAAGTTGCCTCTCATAACCAAGCTAACTCTGCTCCTACAAAATTTAACTTAAAAGACATTAAAGTTGGTGACACTGTCTTCTTACACACACCTGCACATAAACCTAATTTGTCGAAAAAGCTTTGTAAATTTAATAAGGGTCCCTATCGCGTTTTAAAGCAATGTTCTCCTGTTTTATTTTTGATTTCTCTTTTAACTAACCCTTCAGATGTTCAAAAGGTACATGTCAATAGAATTTTTAAAGTTGTTGATAGAGATGTTTTTCCTACTAGTAATAACAACTTGCCACACACTCCTGAGCCTGTTTTACCTGAGTCTACCCCTTCGTCTTCAACTGAGGATTGGGAAGCGAAGATGTTGAAAGAGTACCCAAACCCCTTTCTTCCTTATGATCCCACTTGGGATGACAGTTTTGGTAGTTTTCAAGTTTCTCCTATGCCGCCTGTTGTAGCCCTGTCTGATGCAGAACCTGTTACTGATTTTTTTAGAGATACTGTTGTGTCCCCTGTTTCCTTTTTAAGTTCAAATGGTGATGATATTGATGCCGCAACCCCATCTTCGATTTCTCCAGGCCTGTCTAGCTCCACTAGTAGTCATGGGTATAATCTTAGGCCACGTGATCAATTTGGCTTTGTAATTAAAAAGCAGTGCTGGGTCCTTTATTTGCGAATCATTTTTTCCCTTTTGAATTTAGGTGTCATTTTAGTATTGTATTTTTTTTAGTGTTTGCATTTGTGTTTACCTTTTTCGTTTACTTTTAGTTTCTTGTGGGTGGGTTGTTTTGTTTACTTGTTTGTTGGTATCAATCAAATTTTACCTGCACAATCTGTGTTATATGTTGTTACATTTTTATACAAGTTCCTATTGAAGTAAATATTTTGTTTTGGTTTGATGATTTTGTGTAAGTGTTATAATCTGATGTAGTACCCTTTTGGTAGTACAAATTGTGTATGGCTAAGGGCCATTGCAATAATTCATGTGATATTTTTTTTTTTACCTTTTATTACTGTCTAACCACATGAAAGTTCTCGTAAAATACTTTTACCTGATTATGTCAAACAAAAACTTGTACTGGAATTGTCAAATCAGTGCAGAGATTTCTGGGTTCAAACTTTTGTTCTCTCTGTAATGGCTTGAGGAAAATTTTAAAGTTGTTAACTTTGCTGGTGTAGACAATCCCATGGCCTTTATCTAAGAAACTTTGGGTTCAAAATTTTTTTTTTCTCACTTGGTTTACAATAAGTAATTCCTTTTGTTACTACCAACCTTCTGGTTACCTGTTGTTATATGGGGGGGGGTGTTTGCTTTAAGTTATTCATGCTGGTTTGGGCTGTTTTCTTAAAATTACCTTGTTTTGTTTTGTTTTCCTCTTTGGAGAAAATGATTAGTGTCCAGATGTGTTTCTAGAGCCTTCTTGGTCACTTGAATTAACCTCCATGTTTGGTGGTGATTGATCTTGGGTCACAATTGGGCTGGTGTTTAGCCTGTTGTACTCAGACCAATTGCTGCTGGATGTGAGGTTATTCAGGGATCATTTCTCTCCTGTCTCCTAATGTTTTTACCAACTTAACCTCTAAATTAATGCATTAATTGGGTTTTTTTTTTCATTCTCTACAAATTTGGGATTGTCATGCCCCTGTCAAATTTTTTTTTCTCAGCTTTCTTTGAAAGGGGGGTGGTTCAACATCCTAGGTACTTGTCCGCCCTTGCCTGCTAGTGGTCTTGTATTCAATACATGACACTGACTAGCCTTTTATTTACTTTTGGAAATCTCTGAACTGATTTTTACCCACGCTTGTGACAACAAACTCCACGTAGTGACTACTTATACGAGGACTTTACAAAATTTTGCTACTGACCACTTCCTTGGACTCTAAATCATCATGGTCAGCATTGCGTATTACCCTTTTGTACCAAAGATTTTTTACCTTTTTGTCTTCGTTTAATGTTGTTCTGTCATGTTTTATGTCGTACTACATATATACTGTATGTTTTTGTTGTGAAGGAATGTGCAGGTAAAACTTTGCCTTTTGATTGATTTTTTTTTTTTTCTTTATGGAATATGTAGGTGTAGGGTTGAAATTTTTTTTTATGTGTCCTGACTTGGGACATGGGTTCTTGATGTTTATTTGAGGTATTTTGCGTTATGCAAAAATTTTTTTTTCTGGCTGCCATGGCTGGTCTTCCCCAGGTTTAGTTGTCAAAATGGTATTATACGCTGCTTCTCAAGACATTTCACCAGTGTGTTCCTGGCTTCTCAACGAAAAATTTTTTACTTCGTAAAAAATTTTTTGGGGGAGAAGGAAGGATAATATGTTGTATTGTTTTTGGGGGATAATGTTTCTTACAAATCAAAAGCAGTAATTTTTTTTATTTTAATTGTTTTAACCATTAATTATTTATTTTCTTAATACTTGTAATTAACTTGGAAGTTTAATTTAAATACCTTTTGTCAGGAGATATAATGGTCTGGATGACTCTTCTTCTATAACTCAATAGCTAACTTCTTTTAAATTACTACTAATTATCTTTTTTTTTTGTTGGGATCTTTTTTTTAAATAATTACCTGTTCTTTAAATTATTTCTGCCTTTGTTTGCCCGGTCTCTGGAGGTGTAATTTTAATTATCAGGTAAATTCTGTCGATTTTCTGCTGACTATTAAGTTTCCCTCTCTCTTCAATAGCCTAACTCATTTCTTGCAATATCTCTTGTTCATGTCCGGTTTTTAATTAGTTTTACTCTCTTCTAATTTTAATTTTTATTCCAAATTTTACCCAGGGTTGTCTCGGACGATTAGCTATCTCCCGCTAAAATTTTAGAAAATTTAATAACGTTTTTAAGGCCCTTATGATCAATTAAGTTTTTTCCCCATTTCAAGATGGCCGTTCTTGCCTGCGTTTCTTCTCAGCCAAGTGGTTTCTTTCCCGCGTGCAGTAGTTGCTGGCCGCCATTTTCTTATTTTCTCGCTTCCTTCCCCCGTCGATCGAATGTTCTCGAAGTTTCCCGGCTGAGATGGCGCGCTCTGATTGGTCCCCGCGGCCGGCGTCTCGTCGAAGCTCCTCAAGCGGGGCGAAAAGGGTCATTCTGAGAGCTGACGCGGTGCTGTAAGGAGGGTGATTCCCGGACTCTCTTCTCGCTCTTTTTTTGTCCAAGTTCGACGTTTGTCGCCCCATTAAGCAACTTATAGGATGTGATCCCCAAAATCGGAGGCCAGAGGGCCAGGACTAATGATGATCACCATGTAATTTTCTTTTTCCCCTTTTTGTTTTTTCGGCCATCATGCCGATGCGACACCAACTGCCACCATTGGATGTGAATTGGGCGTAAGGCCCCCACCCCCCTGTGTTTTTCATAAGCGGCGATGAAAATCTCCCACCGGAATTGACGTCTCGCACTACGATCACCATTTGCCCAGCCCGGGAGCCGCTTGTGTTGACTGGAACGCGAAGTCCCCGACACCTGTTGGAGCCGGCCGGAGTTCCCTGACCAGTGGAGAGACCAAGATTGCCGCCTCCGGGTGCCATCAGTGACCGTCCGTTGGTTCCCTGAAACGCCGAGACCAGACCTGCCATTGGATCCGTGGGTGAGATCTAACCGTTACCCTTTTCTATATTCCATTTCTCCACCACGAGCTGGATCAGCGACTTCATGCTTCAAGCTGTGCTAGAACTATCCCTTTTGTTCTTATAATGTTTAATGGGGGGGGGATTAAATAACAAATGCTAAATTTTCTTTTTCAACTTTGTGTGCCATTCTAATGTATTGCTTCCAGTAACGATGTCTAAATCCTTTTTGTTAAAATCATAATTGTGGATGCCATGTTGATTTCTGGTTTGGCCTAAGCTAATCTCTGTAATTGTTTGAGTTGTTCTGCACATCAATGTATTTTGCTGCACCCTTTGGTGTAAAAAATTGCAAAGTTCCCTTTTTTGTTTTGTAATTTCTTTATTTTGGCAATTGTTTAAACTAACCTGTTGGATATAAGAGGTGGGGTTTCAAGTAACAGGTAGGGATTTAATGCGGGATTTTCATCACATGCCTTGTGAGGCTAGGAAAAGGTGGGGACTTGTTTGCCCAATTTTCTTTTTTTTACCTTTTGGTAGGATAAATTTTTTTTTCTCATGCTGCAGCAGAGCCTTTTAACTTAAGTACTTGGATCCAATCAAACTACCTTTGTCATGACAACTTTATTTAAGCATTTCCTTTTTCTTATTTTTTTTGTTTAATTTTCAATGGCTAATAATCGGGTAATTAAAGCATTCTGGTATTCTTTTGTTCCTGAGCAATTCTACCATGCGCTGTAAAACCCCTGCGCAGTGTTTACTTACTTTTCATTTCTTTTACTGATGTCGCGAGGCCACTAGCTGTTTACCCCTGTTATTTGTTAAATAAATTTGTGATTTGGTGATCTTATACGATGTCTCTGTGTTTATTTTGCCATTTTTCTAACACACACTTCGGGCAGGGCTGAGATCATTGGGTTATTTTCTACACTATCGGACACAACGCATGGTAGAATCTTGATTCTGATTTGGAGACTTGCTCAATTTAAAAAAATCAAATTTTTTTAACTAAACTAAACTTTCACGGCAGTAGTAGGCAGAATACTACATTTGCTCCATCTTTACTGCCGAATTACTTGCCATATACGAAAGCCTTCTGTACATCTCGAGAACGAACACAAAGAATTTTATCATCTACTCTGACTCCCTTAGTGTTCTAGAAAATCTGAAATCCGGCTCCCTAACACATAACTATATGCATAAAGTTTTACACAAGTATGATCAGCTTATAAACCGCGGGTACAGTGTTCTCCTCTGTTGGGTACCCAGTCACATCGGGATCCCGGGAAATGAAAAAGCGGACACACTAGCGAAGCATGCGACCCTCCCGTACACCGGCACTCCATCCTACAGTGACATAGTCCAGCATCTCCATCATTGTAAATGGCATATGGGCCAATAAATGGGACAATGAAACGGGGAACAAACTTCGTTCTATTCGCCCAACTCTCGTACCCTGGTCGTCTCATCCCTATCGCAGGCTAGATGTCATCTTGGCACGTCTTCGCATCGGACATACGCGAATTACTCAAAAGCACTTACTTTTGGGCGAACCCGCCCCGGAGTGCCCTCACTGTCATACTCACCTCACCATTCTTCATCTTTTAACGTCGTGCACTGCTTTTAATAGTTTTTATCAAATACTTTTTAACTGTTCTCATCCTAAACTAGACGAAATTCTGGGTAAAACCCCACATCGGAATCTATTTGCTTTTCTTAGACGGATCAATATTTTTTATTCAGTGTAACGTGTCCCTTTCTGTCTGACTGGTATCTGGATGGGAACCCCCATCCAGATGTCTTTGTTTCACTTTTTATCTACTTTTAACACTTTTTGAATTTTACTTTTCACCTTTTTAGGCTTTACAATTTAGCTTTTACTAGATTTTTGTGGTACCTTTTATCTGAATACTTTCTGATGTGATTTTTACTCCTTGTCTGGCGCAGCATGTCCTTTTTGGACCTTGTGCCAATAAACACCAACCAACCAACCAACCAACCCAGGGCCCCAGCGATCTATCCCTTCTCTGTTGCTTACTCTCCTCTCTCCTTAGCTGTTTCCTTCCTTTTCTCCCTCGGTGTGGCTTCCTCTCAGGAGGTGAGGGCCCCCCTTCAGAAGCTGTGGCCGCTCTGTGCCATTAGCTTCTGTTGGCGGGTAAACTGCCCACGTGTTTGCCGTGCATGGGCACCTGTGCCCCCGGAAATGGGGATCCTGGTAATTGAGGTGTTTTTCCGTAGGGGAAATCATCTGAATGGCATTTCCAATGGGACGTAAAAATTATCAACTTATTACTTTGGCCTCGGCTTCGGGTAAACAGGAGGTACACAGTGTTCCCCTGTGTATCAATCGGCTGGTGGTACTGATTCGGTCAACTGCTAGGGTTCAAGCAATCGGTCTTCTGCTGGGCACGTTGTAAAGGGTGGACGCTGCTTACAGGTTTGTACTTTGCGTGTATAGACTCTGTTAGCACTGGTGCATGTTTATGCATCCCCTAGTTGGGCTCCATGGTGGGTGGTGCAGCCGAGTCCGAATTTCTTTTTCCCAACATGGCGACACAAAACTTTTCTTCCCAACCAAACACACGGAAATCGACATTGAGAGAAAGCTCAAGGACACAGTTAAATAGCAATGATACAGCAAGATTTTTTATAATAAAATGTAATGAAGGCAACTTTAACCAAACCTCACCTTTCCTGATCCATAAAAACATAACAGCTATGGTAGGAGAAGTAGAAAAAATAAAAAAATTACGATCTGGAGACCTTTTAATACAAGTATCTGACAACCAACGAGCAACTAATTTAAAGAAAATAACGAACTTTGCCTTAAAATCTGTTACTGTCTCACCTCATATTTCTCTTAATACTTCTCGTGGTGTAATTTCGGAACCTGATCTTAAGCACTGCTCTGAAGCAGAGATCCTAGAAAACTTACAATCTCAAAACGTTTGTGCTGTTCGTAGGATCTCCATTCGCCGCAACAATCAAACTATTGGAACAAACCACATTATACTAACCTTTCAGTCCCCTAAAATACCAACCCATATAAAAGCCGGCTATCTGTCCTGTCTTGTGAGACCTTATATACCCAATCCAGTTCGTTGCTTCCAATGTCAAAGATTTCGTCACACCAAGACTTCCTGTTGTGGTTCTCCTACTTGCGCCCGCTGCGGTAGTTTTGGACACGCCAGCAAATCTTGTTCAGCTCCCCCTAAGTGCATCAACTGCAGAGAAGATCATCCCTCCTATTCACGCTTATGTCCTAAATGGTCCTTCGAAAAAGAGATCTAGTCCTTGTGTGCCTTGCAAGGACTTTCCTATCCTGAAGCCCGTAAATTAATTGAAACCTGTACACCGAAACCCGGTTTGACTTATGCTACCGCAACAAAATCCACTAGATCAATAGCTATCCAAACAGACTTACTTAAGTTGAACTTGTATCTCCTTGTACCTTAAAAGCAGTAATAAATAAATCAGTATCCCCAAAACCTGAATCTTCAACATCCACCCAAACTACTAAACCTAAGAAAAAGCAACAAAGCAACAACAATACTCAAACAAGACCACAAATATCCAAATCCAACTCGTATAAATCAAAATATGCCCGTTCTAAAATAAAATCTGTTCCCCGCCAACCGCACATAGATGACACTATTTTATCACTAGCTCCTTCAGAATCGGAAATCTCAGATGAAGAAATAGAAGATGAGGTAGCCAACCCTCAGAGTAACTCATTAGGGATTATAAAAACACCGTGCAATGCCCTTAATCCCATCTAACTATGGCCCTGCTACTCTCTTGAACTGCCACGGTTTCTTGAATAAAACTGATGGCCTAAAAACCTTGATTTACAGTCATAATCCTGCCTGCCTTGCCCTGCAAGAGACTTTTCTTCAGACCCATAGACATCCTAAAATCCGCTCATATTCTATCCTCCGCAAAGACTACGAACTTCGAGATAGGGCTTCTGGTGGAGTTACCCTACTCATAAACAATAGTTATCATTACATGACAGTTAATCTTAATACAAGTCTTCAAGCAGTCGCTGTACGAATACACCTCAAACAACTCACCACTATTTGCAGTATTTACCTCCCTCCGAATGAAACCATAAGCCAAACTTCACTTAACAATCTGATTGAGCAACTCCCCTTACCATTCCTACTCATAGGGGACATGAATGCCCACAGCCCCCTATGGGGCAGTAAAAACACAAATCACAGAGGCCAGCAAATCGAGCAGCTTATAACTGACTTCTCCCTATGCATCCTGAATAATGGTGATGATACATACTTTCATCACCCAACTAAAACTTTTCATGCCATAGATATTGCTCTCTGTTCTTCCCTGCTTCCGTTATACAATTTCTCTGTATCCAGTGACCTTCACAATAGTGATCACTTTCCTATATTTCTCTCGCCATTATATCAGAATTCTAACCAAAACTTTAGTATGCCTTACTATGCTCAAAATAGAGCTGACTGGCCTACCTTCAGTGCTCTGTCTAAAATCTCCTCAGATATCATTGAAGGCCCCATCAATGAGGTCGTCAGAAAAATTACCCACATCATCATTAGTGCAGCAGACGCTAGCATTCCTAAAGCCGGCACTCAGGTCAGAAAAAACTAAAAACCGTGGTGGACTGACGAATGCATTGTTGCCAAAATGCAGCAGCAAAAAGCATGGGATATCTTTCGGCGGTACCCCACCACTGAAAATCTTACTCAGTATAAAAAAGCCAAGGCCTGTGCATGTAAAATTAGGCGGCAATCCCAAAAAGAGTCGTGGATATCATATGTCTCCAGTATCTCCACCTCAACTTCTAGTAAAGAGCTATGGACGAAAGCAAAAAGAGCCATGGGCATATATAACAACCACTCTATATCCTGCCTTTCTATCAATAACAATATAATTTCTGACACAAAAGAAATAGCAAATGCAATTGGTCAAACACTTGATTCCACCTCCAGCAATAACTCCTATCCAAATACCTTCCTTCGACATAAAGAACATCTCGAACAGCATAATCTGAACTTTAAAACCTCACTTCATTTGTCTTATAATAGTACCTTTACCATCGAAGAATTAAATAAAGCCTTAAAACAATCTTCAAATACATCTCCAGGGCCTGACAAAATAACGTATGAAATGCTTAAACACCTTTCCCACAACTCACTGATCAGGCTTCTTCAACTTTACAATAGAATCTGGGATGAACATACTTTTCCTTCCTCTTGGAGGAATGCCTATGTCATCCCTTTTCCAAAACCTGGCAAAGACACCACTAGCCCAAAAAACTATCGTCCCATAGCTCTTACTAGTTGCCTTTGCAAATTGATGGAGAGAATGGTCAATGCCCAGTTAGTTTACATTCTGGAAACACAGAACCATATACACCCTTACCAGAGCGGTTTCCGAAAGGGCAGATCAACCATAGATAACATCTTAAGCTTGGAGACAGAAATCCGTAATGCTTTTTTGAGGAGAAACTGGTTTCTCCTCAAAATCATCTGGATGGGGGCCCCCATCCAGATGTCCTTATATTATTTTAAGGTACTTTTTAACCTTTATACAGCATACTTTTATCGTTTATAGACCTCATGGTTTTTAATTTTACTTCTTTTAAGCAACACCTTTATACCTGTAAACTCTCTCTTTACACTTATACACATAGTCTGGCGCAGTATGTCCTTTCTGGACCTTGTGCCATTAAGCACCAACTAACCAACGAACCAACTTTTATTTACCCTCCTCTCTACTTTGCTTTCTCCTTCGCTTTCTCCCTCAGTGTAGTTTCCTCCTCCTTGGAGGTGAGGGCCTCCCTTTAGAAGCTGCGGTCGCTCTGTGCCGTCAGCTTCTATTGGCGGTTAAACTGCCCACGTGTTTGCCGTGCATGGAGACCCGTGTCCCCGGAAATGGGGATCCTGGTAATTGAGGGGTACTTTCTCTAACACATTGCTTTGGCCTCGGCTTCGGGTAAACGGGAGGTACACAGCGTTCCCCTGTGTATCAATCGGCTGGTGGTACTGGTTCAGCCAACTGCTAGGGTTCAAGCAAACGGACATCTACTGGGCAGATCGTTAAGGGTGGATGCAACTTAAGGGATGTACTATGCGCGTATAGACCCGACTAGCACTGGTGTATGTACATGCATCCCCTTGTCTGGCTCCGTGGTGGGCGGTGCGGTCGGGGCCGAATTTCCAATCCCCAACATAGATTCGACACTTTCCTTATCTAACGTCAACATTCCGAACTCTCTCACTGAGGGAGCTATTCCCGCAAAATTCTTTCTCGTAAAATGTCAAGACGGAAACTTTAACCAAACATCCCCATTTCTAATCCATAAATCCCTCAGGGGGAAGACCTTCTTTAGGATTTCACGGGGTTCGCAATCCCGGGGCCCCAGCGATCGTTCGCTTCTCTTTCCTCTACCCTCCCTTCTCCTTCGCTTTATCCTTCACTTTCCCTCGGCGTAGTTTCCTCTTTGGAGGTGAGGGCCCCCCTTTAGAAGCTGCAGCCACTCTGTGCCGTCGGCTTCTATTGGCGGAAAACTACCCACGTGTATGCCGTGCGTGGAGACCCGTGTCCCCGGAAATGGGGATCCTGGTAATTGAGGGGTCTTTTCTCCAACACATTGCTTTGGCCTCGGCTTCGGGTAAACGGGAGGTACACAGCATTCCCCTGTGTATCAGTCGGCTGGTGGTACTGATTTCGATCAACTGCTAGGGATCAAGCAATCGGACATCTACTGGCACGTCGTTAAGGGTGGACGCTGCCTAAGGGATGTACTGTGAGCGTATAGACCTGAATAGCACTGGTGTGCAATTGCACATCCCCTTGTTGGGCTCCGTGGTGGGTGGTGCAGTCGGGTCCGAATCTCAAATTTTCCCAACATGGATATGAAAAATTCTCCGTCTATCGTCAATGCTCCGCTGTCAACTTGTAGTGAAAACATTGAATCACAATTAGTACACATGAACGCTCATTCTTCATCGTACACTGTGTTGAAGGTAATTTTAATGAAACATCCCCTTTTTTAATACATAAATGTATCACCGACAATGTAGGAGAAGTAAAAAAAGTTAAACAATTAAGATCTGGAGACCTATTAGTAGAAGTATCAAACAATAGACAAGCTTCCAAAATAATGAAAATTAAAAACTTCGGCCTTAAAACTGTTACAGTGACACCCCACACATCCCTAAACATCTCGCGAGGAGTCGTATCAGAACCCGAACTTTTGCACTGCTCTGAAGCTGAAATATTAGAAAACCTAACAGATGACAAAGTAAGTGCTGTTCGTCGAATCACTATTCGACGCAATAATCAAAACTAAACATATTATCTTAACTTTTCAGTCACCCACTATTCCATCTCATACTAAAGCCGGCTATTTATTATGCCCCGTGAGACCATATGTACCAAATCCAATCCGTTGCTTCCAGTGTCAAAAGTTCGGCCATACTAAAACCTCCTGTCGTGGGTCACCTGCCTGTGCTCGCTGTGGTGCTTCTCAGCACATCAGTGAGTCCTGCTCCGCAGCTCCAAAATGTGTAAACTGTAAAGAGGAACATCCTTCATACACCAGATCTTGCCCAAAATGGGCGTTTGAAAAAGAAATTCAGTCCCTACGTGCCTCTCAAAGACTCTCATATCCGGAAGCTCGTAAGATAATAGAAAGCCGGACACCAACACCTGGTTTTTCTTATGCAGCTGCAACAAAATCATCTAAAACAATAGCAACTCAAACTGAATTACCAAAATCGTACCTGTGTCCTTTCCTTCTGCAACAGCCCAGATACCTAAACAATCCATCTCTAATCAAAATAAATCCTCCACGGCTCCACAAAAACATATATCAAAGAAAAACTCTCAAAATGTTACCTGAACCCGACCACAAATAAAAAAGTCTTCGGTCTACAGATCAAAGTACAATAAACCCAAAATCAAACACGTTCCTCCACAACGCCCTATAGACGATATTATCCTACATTTGGACCCCTCTGACTCTGAAATGTCAGATATTCCCATGGATGATGACGACATCCCTAGCACCCCTCTCAAGCCTACGGGGTTCGGAGCAAGATGAGCATCATCCCCAACACAACATGATAATGGCTCTGATGCTATCCTGGAACTGCCACGGTTTCCTTAATAAAAACGACGACCTCAAAATACTGATTTATGATCATAACCCCGCTTGCGTCGCCCTTCAGGAAACTTTTCTCAAAACCAATAGACCTACTAAAATCCGTAATTAGACTGTCCTTCGCAAGGACAATGAGCTCAATGATAGGGCCACAGGTGGAGTTGCCTTATTAATCAACAATAGCTATCCTCACACTATAGTCAATCTTAAAACAAATCTCCAAGCAGTTGCCACTCGTATCCAATTAAAACAACTCACAACTGTCTGCAGTATATACCTCCCTCCAAGTGAAGCAATCTGCCAAACATCCCTCAATAGTCTCATTCAGCAGCTTCCTCCTCCCTTCATCCTCCTCAGCGACATGAATGCTCATAGTCCCTTGTGGGGAAGCAAGGACACCAACAATAGAGGCCTTCAAATCGAACAACTTCTCACTGATTTCTCCCTTTGCTGCATGAATAATGGTGACAAAACTTACTTCCACTATCCAACTAAAACTTTCCATGTAATAGACCTTGCCATCTGTTCTCCATCACTCCTTCCCACATATAATTTTTCTGTATCCAACGATCTCCACAACAGTGATCATTTTCCGATTCTTCTGTCACCTCTGTACCACAATCCCCAACATACTTCAGTACCTAGATGCATTCATGATAAGGCAGATTGGTTCAACTTCACTTCCCTGTCTGCCATCACCTCTGATGTTGTTGAAGGCCCCATAGACGAGGTTGTACAAAACGTTACTTCAATTATTATCCAAGCCGCTGATGCCAGCATTCCTAAATCAGGCATCAGACCTCGACGCAATAAAAAACTGTGGTGGAATGAACAATGCACCCTTGCTAAAAAGAAGCAGCAGAAAGCCTGGAGCAATTTTCGGCGGTTCCCCACCACCGAAAACCTCACCCTCTTTAAACAAGCTAAAGCTTATACACGTAGAGTCCGGCATCAGTGTCAAAGAGAATCCTGGATCAAATATATCTCCAGCATTACAGCCTCTACTTCTAGTAAGGAACTATGAACGAAAACAAAAAGAGCCATGGATAATTATACTAATGAGTCTATTTCCTGTCTATCCATAAATAACAGCATTATATCCGATACAAAAGAAATAGCAAATAGCATTGGTGAAACCCTTGCTTCTATCTCGTGCAGTACCTCCTACTCAAATTCTTTCCTTCCGTATAAACAACAATCAGAACGAAAAAAAATATACTTCAAAACCTCCTCACACTTTTCCTACAATAGTGATCTTACCATTGATGAACTTACCCAACACTTAAGACAGTCCTCAAACACCTCTCCGGGTCCCGATGGTATTACATATGACATGCTGAAACACTTATCCCATGACTCTTTACTCAACCTTTTGAAATTGTACAATACAATATGGAACGAACAAACCTTTCCAACTTCTTGGAGAAATGCAATAGTTATTCCCTTTCCTAAACCAGGAAAAGATACATGTAACCCTAATAACTACCGACCCATAGCCCTTACTAGTTGCTTATGTAAATTAATGGAGAAAATTATCAATACCCATCTTGTCTACATTTTAGAAAGAGGGAACCATATACATCCCTTCCAGAGTGGCTTCCGGAAGGGTAGATCCACCATAGATAACATATTAAAATTAGAGACCCAAATTCGTAATGCCTTCTTACGGAAGAACCACTTAGTCTCTGTGTTTTTTGATATTGAAAAGGCATATGACCAAACGTGGAGGTACGGTATCCTCTTGGATCTTCATGATATAGGACTTCGGGGCAACCTACCCACTTTTATAAAAAACTTTCTATCACTCCGAAATTTCCGGGTCCGGATTAATGGCATGCTATCTAATAACTTTGTTCAAGAGGAGGGTGTTCCACAGGGCTCCGTTCTTAGTGTCACCCTTTTCTCAATAAAAATTAACAACATCCTGAAGCAACTGCCCTCGACTGTCTACGGTAGTCTTTATGTAGATGTCCTGCAAATCTCCTGTCAGGGAAAGGACATGCGCCTGATAGAATGCCAGCTCCACAATGCCATCAACCGCATCTTAAAGTGGTGTGACAGAAACGGTTTTAAGATATCAGCAGAGAAAACAATCTGTACCCATTTTTGCCGGAAGCGCGGGATCCACCCGGATCCGGAACTTTATCTGGACCATACTAATATTGCTCTCAAGGACTCTATCAAATTTTTAAGTTTAAATTTTGACAAGAAACTTACATTTGCTAAACACATCTCAGACATCCGCAATAAATGCGAGAAAAAACTTAACATTTTAAAGGTTTTAACAAATACCTCTTTGGGGGCAGACTGTGATGCTCTCTTGCACATCTACCGTGCTGTCATCCGTTCCAAAATTGACTATGCAAGCTGCGTTTATGGATCGGCTTCTAAATCAGCACTAAAAAAACTTGACACTGTGCATCATACTGCACTACGCATATGCTCTGGAGCTTTTAGGACATCGCCTGTACATAGCCTTTACGTCACCTGTCATGAACCATCTCTCACTCTCATACGTCATAAATTATCATTAAATACCTACTATCGCATCCTTTCTCACTCTTCACATCCCTTAAAGGATTCTCTAGTAGACACCCAATTGGACCAGTTTTATGAAAATTGCCCTTCCTGCAGTCCCCCCTTCGGACTTAGAATCCGTAGGAGTGTAGTCGGTACCCAATTGGAGGATGTTAATGTATCTACTTGTTCATTTCATGAAGTGCCACCATGGACTAAATTGCAGATTTCCTACCTACAACCATTCGAAGGCTTCACAAAACCAAACACTGACCCCATAATATACCAACAGTTATTTCTGGACCATAAAAGCCCTCAGGGGAAAAACCTACTTTAGGTTTTTACGGGTGTCGCAATCCCGGGGCCCCAGCGATCTTTCGCTTTTCTATGTCCTACCCTCCTCTTCTCTTAGCTATCTCCTTCCTTTTCCCCCTCAGTGTAGTTTCCTCTGTGGAGGTGAGGGCCCCCCTTTAGAAGCTGCGGTCGCCCTGTGCTGTCAGCTTCTACTGGCGGAAAACTACCCACGTGTTGGCCGTGCGTGGAGACCCATGTCCCCGGAAATGGGGATCCTGGTAATTGAGGGGTGTTCCCGTAAAGGAAATCATCATTACGGAATTTCCACAGACACGGGAGAAACCTCAACACATTGCTTTGGCCTCGGCTTCGGGTAAACGGGAGATAAACAGCGTTCCCCTGTATATCAATCGGCTGGTGGTACAGATTTCGATCAACTGCTAGGGATCAAGCAATCGGACATCTACTGGGCACGTCGTTAAGGGTGGACGCTGCCTAAGGGATGTACTGAGCGCGTATAGACCCGATTAGCACTGGTGTGCAATTGCACACCCCCTCGTTGGGCTCCGTGGTGGGTGGTGCGGTCGGGTCCGAATCTCAATTCCCCCAACATGGCTATGAAAAATTCTTTATCAAATGTCAATGTTCCGCATACCTTAAATCCACTTTCCACTCCTAATGAAAACACTGATGCACAACTTTCACATATGAACGCTCGATTCTTCATCATCCACTATGTTGAAGGTACCTTTAATGAAACATCACCATTCTTAATACACAAATGTATCACAGACAATGTAGGAGAAGTCAAAAAAGTTAAAAAATTACGATCTGGAGACCTATTAGTTGAAGTATCAAGCAATAGACAAGCATCCAAAATAATGAAGATTAAAAACTTTGGCCAAAAACCTGTTACAGTGACACCCCACACATCCCTAAATATCTCGCAAGGAGTTGTATCAGAACCCGAACTTTTGCACTGCTCTGAAGCTGAAATATTTTAAAAAACTCGGAGACAAAAAGTATGTGCTGTGCGCCAAAAAAACTACCGAGCAAA
>JAWZYV010017057.1:0-56176 GCA_038373885.1 Cheiracanthium punctorium | reverse complement strand
TACATTTAGAGTGAGCAATCTAGCCACTTCGATATTAATGCATTCATTATCTCTCAACTTCTTTATTGAAAAATGTGTCCCAAACATGCGACATAAAAAAGCGACATAATTTTACATGTATTTAAATACTATTCGTTAACAACAGCTTAAACTATTGTTACACTCTTTCGTAATCTGTAGAATAGGCTTCACATGTACACTCATGTCCATAAATTAAGGATAATTCAGAATCACACAGAAATTGATCTCTAAAATAAAAATTTCACCTGTGGAATGATCACACACATCTTGAAGAAGAATATGCAAATTACAGGAAACCACCAGATGGCGTGGATGGTACGTCACAATGACGAGAGTGTAAGAGAGGGGTATATAAGGAAGGGTGGCAAAGAAGTAAAATGGTTCACAAGCGCTGTGAAAGCCTTTCAGTGCAAAAACCGCATAGTTATGGCACAAAGGAGGCATTTGGATGATGTTTTACGTGGCAGAATTATCGGACGACTGGAATGTGGACGTACCCAGCTGGAAGTATCCGAGGAACTTGGAATCGCCCAGAGTGTCATCTCCAGGCTTTGGCAACGATTCCAAGAGGATGGTAATGTGAGTAGACGTTACAGCACAGTCGCCCCCGAGTTACAACGCCGAATGAGGACCGCTATTTGGCAGTTACTGCCAAAAGAAACAGACGGAGTACAGCATCAGACCTGTCTCGTCAGCTCTCTTCAGCTACCGGTACGACAGTTTCAAGGCAGACCGTGTACAGACGCTTAGGGCACATTGGTCTATATGCTCGTAGGCCTGTCAGATGTGTTCCACTTACCGCAACTCACTGTCGCCTGCGATTAACCTGGAGTAGAGGCATGCATTGTGGACACCGCAACAGTGGTCTTGTGTGATGTTTTCCGACGAGTCCAGTTTAGTTTGGAGTCTGATTCTCGACGGACATTCATCTGGAGAGCGCCTGGTACCCGTTACCACCAAGAGAACACCATTGAAAGACACCGTTACGGTGGTGCAGGATGGCTCGTTTGGGGAGGAATTATTCTTGGTTCCAGAACTGACCTGCATGTTCAGAGTGTAACGATGACAGGCCACATCTATCGGGATGTCATTCTGGAACAACATGTACGTTTGTTTCGGGGCGCCATGGGTGCTGAATTTGTGTTTATGGATGACAACGCCCGTCCTCACCGTGCAAACATTGTAGACGAATGCCTTCAATCGGAGGATATCACCCGTATGCATTGGCCAGCATACTCACCGGACTTGAATCCAATAGAGCATGTGTGGGATATGCCTGGCCGACGAATTGCAGCCCGTCAACCCCCTCCCACATGTCTACCGGAACTTCGGAGTGCATTGCTTGATGAGTGGTGTAATATTCCCCAAGATCAGATTGATACTCAGCATGCCTAGGCGTTGTCAGGCCTGTATTGCATCGTCCGGGAGACATACTCCGTATTAACGATCCTACTAACCATGTTATACTGTTTTTTGCAAATAGGTTCTTTTTTGAAATTGGTTCAAGGGAGTAAAACTTGCAATTTTTATTAATTATGTCAAACATATAGCATCTTTTTTGCTCTTTACTTTTCGTTTAATAAAGACTTTACAAATAAGTCAAATTTGTTTTGCTTCTTTCTCTTTCTTTGCCTGAACTTCATTATCCTTAATTTATGGACATGAGTGTATTTTTGACACATATTTAAATACTATTCGTTCAGAACAGCTTTCATCTATTGTGACACTATTTCGTAAGCTGTAGAATAGGCTTCCCATGTATTTTTCTATCAATAGGTTACCATCCTAAAAATTTCGACATAGGGTGACCGGGCGAAATACGCGAAAGAGGAGCGATAAAATGACAAAGTCAATCAATATCGTTTTAATAGGGCAATCATGAAACTAAAAAATGAGGGGGGTTCAGGGGGATCTCCCCTGACGAGGCTCGAACAGCCGAGATTTTTTTTATCTGCTCTATTTAAAATTCAGGGCCAAGGGGGGTTAATAGTAAAAACAAGGTCATTTATGGTATTTCATTTTTCCATTGCGTTTGTCAGCGAACCAATGTCAAAACGAACGACTTTCTTTTTGTTATGGTTACGTGACTGTTGGCTACCCCGATTTTTGTCCCTTTCTCGGCCATTCGGTAAGGTTATAATTCATTCTATTTTCAAGTATATGTTTCCACTACTGAAGTGTTTACAAATGAGGTTGCGAGTAGATGCCCAATGTCTATTCGAGCAGTCCCAAAGTTCCCTTTCGATGTTTAGGCGCCGATGGACTGGCTCTCGCGAACGAAACGAAAATGTTAATGTCTTCGAAGAGTTTTTTAAAAATAATTTAGAAAATGAGCTTCCCTCATGAGAATAAAAAGTTAGGGGGACATACACTACTGGCCAAAAGTATTGGAAGTTTCAGAAATCAAACCCTTTTCAAGATGAAAACCCCCTCTTCCCCGTCAAAAAGAAAAATAAATGTAAACAACCGTAAAATGACGTCAAAGCATCGTCATCCTTTTTAGTTACAATCCATCCAACTAACTCCATGGCGCGGGCTCGCGATTTTCATTTATCCAGTAATTCGCCTATTGTTGGTGTTCTAAAGTTTTAGTGAAAAAGGTTTGTAAAGAAAATATTGTAAGATGATTTTATATTGGTCGTGAATAATAAAATGATGTTTACAGCTATAATTGGTATTTTTTAATGTCAACATGTCAAATGAATGACTTCAAAGACAGGATTGCATTCAGTTAAAGAACAAAAATAATTATTGAATTTACTGATAAAATAGCATAAAAAATACGTAGGTTATTATAGATAGCATAATCCATTTTGTCCTGCCCGAATAAAATTAAATAAAGCATTCATTTCAAGGTCTTCTGAAAAAAGAGGATAATGAATAAATGCGATTGAACTCAAGATCATTTATTATTGTTGCCGAGCAGCGTTCACTTGGATCCCAACAGCCACTCTTTTAGGTAGGAAATCCACCCTGTTTGACAACACTTCCTTCGGTGTTTCAGGGTACCCACTTAAAGGATGGGTTCCTGAAGCTCTCATTCTGTTTTTTGGTGATTTTCAGTTGCATTCTTTCCAATGATGCTACATCAATTCTCAAAAATATTTCAATCTGGCCAATTTCCTGTCCATTTTTTCTGGGCTTATTCTTGAAAAGATGGTTAGATGTCTCAAACTTGCAATACTTTTGACCAGTAGTGTATGCACTGAAATGGAAAAGCCAGGAAACGGCGTCCCCTCGCGCCCCCTTTCGACACCAAGCTTCCGTTCGCGGAACGAAAATGCGTAGGTGAAACTATATTTACAGGCAAAGTTGGAGAAACGACGCCTTCCTTGATTGATGTCTATCTGCTTTCGGATTATGAGCACTATACTCGGGGCAAAACTAACCTGATAGTGTAGGTAAAGCTATAGATCGTGCTATTCCGCTGCTTTCAAATAGTTTTTTTCCGTCTGCCCAGGTTATTACAGAACCAACACATTTTTCATCCATTAGCTGATAAAATAAAGTGTATGTTATAAAATAATTGCACATTCGTGTTACTTGAATGCAGTGATTAAAATGATTAAGTCAGAAATCAGATGTAACGCCTTCCAAGACGCTTGTCCAATTGTTATTGGTCAAGCGTCACCTCTTTTGTACTGCCGGGAATTGAGTACTGCCGGGAATTGAGTACTGCCGGGAATTGAGTACTGCCGGGAATTGAGTACTGCTGGATTTGCCTTATGATTGGGCTGCCTTTTGGTGTTGACAGCCAAATACTTAAAGGAGAAATGAGTGTCTCAGAGATACAAGCGGTGAGTAGTGAAATGGCCCCTCTAGCCTTCCCCTCCACTATCAGGTTAGGTCTGCCCCGAGTATAGACAGCGGCTAGGTGGTTCAAGCCTATTGGAGGTCCCTGGCGGCAAAAATGTCGAGGCCCCCTAAGCCCTAATCCCCTTTATAATTTAGGGTATTAAGGACGCTATTTTTGGAGGGAGGAAGGGATTGCTGAAAATGATTTCATTAATTGCTTTAACAATAAAATTAAAATCAACAAAAACTTCAAAGCTAAAAAAGTAGCACATTTACACATAACCAATTTTTTAAAAAAAACTTTACACTACTGCTTAAGGAAGTATTTTCTACAAACTTGCGTCTTGATTTATCTTTTGCAAATTCATCCATAATTTTTGTGATATCTATCTATGCCAAACTTTCCTGCTCTATCTGGGCGCCGGCTTCAAAAGGGTGTCATTTCGAACTCAAAAACTAAGTAGAGCATAAAAGGGGGCGTCTTTTTTATATTAGCAGGGGGCGACACTTACCGTAGGGCCGCTCCTGTTTGTAATCATCTTAATTTTTAATTCCATTAAGAATTTGAGAGACTTCAGTGCCAAGGAAGCCGGTGAGGAACAGGATTCTCTCCGAACAAGATTTATTAAGATGGCGAACCAACGGGTCGCCGGAGGCGGCTAGTGTACAGTAAAACCAAACTGTTTAACCCTTTAAGGCGCAGTGAACCCCCTCTGGGATCACCAAACTCTGACGTTTTGACTGTTGCCTGTCACGAAGAATAGATTGGATTTCTGTAAAAATAGTTGCGGGTGACATAGCTCCACGAGAATCCTTTACTTTTTAGCACGTCCTTTCCCGTAAACGAAATTGTCACGATTATGTTTAACAGCACTGACAATCTGCTGGAAAATGGAAGAACGCGAGAACAGCTGGATAGATTGCCCAATGCTGAATAAAGGGCAGCCGTTGCCATCGCTCGACTTAACTACCAGCAAGATGGCCGACGATCGAAACGTTCATCGCTCGCCACAGATCTAGAGACCCTTTTTTGACGACTTGCTGGTAGTTAAGTCGAGCGATGGCAACGGCTGCCCTTTATTCAGCATTGGGAAAGGGTTGCGCCTCAAAGGGTTAATCGTTCCTTCCTGTCGTAGTTCTTAAATGGTCTTCACGCATTTTATAAACCGAAAAAGACCTTTCACCTGAAGCATTTGATTTGGGTCGAGTTAAAAATATTTTAAAGGTTATTTCTACGTCAGTAAAAGCTGGTGGCATTTCTTGTGCAGCCCCTTTTATCAACCTCTTCCGATTAGTTTCTGGCAACACTGCTGGACAGTTTTACGGCCTAGAACAGGTAGGGGCAACCTTTGAAAAGTTGCGGGCCAAACTTGAAGATGTTAGCGAAGTCGCGGGTCATATAAATGGGATTTATTCAGGATTTTGTATTGGTTTATATGAGCGGGCCGGAAGTTGCCCAGGTTGCCTGGGCAACAAACGCAGCTTCTTCAAAAGATATGAAGATTGATCCCTTATTATCGAGTTTTTACTCGTAATGTATTGCTTCACTTTTGTGCTTATTTAATTTTTCATTTGAAGAATTTTTAAAGTTGGAGCCTAAGGTGTCGTAAAGGACCTCTGGCGGTCCCCAGGTCAGCCAGGCGTTAGATCCGCCATTGGCACTTAACCGGCATGACTATAATATGCATTCGAATTATTTTTCATTTTCAAAATACTGGGGGCTAACATTTGGGAACACACGCAGTATTTAGGTTCACCTAGCTTGAGATATCGCTTTTCCAGATCGTATACCGGATGCCAAAATGGCGTTTTTTAAATCAGTTACAGTTATTGTTAGAAAAAGTATCAGATAAACGAATTGTCGTCCATTTTAAACTCCTACTGTCTAAGAGAACTTGCTGTTTGAAAATTGTGAACTTTGTGTAACACACTTATTTATTTCACTTACTTTTTAATTTGGCGTACAAATGGTCAAATTCTACTTCATGTTTGTCAATTTCCCGCAGGAATTGCTTTGTTGCAAAGGCGTGAACAATTTTATGTAGGCGAAAATGGCCAAGCCTGGCAATCATTACGCTTTTTTTACTTTCCGAACATGTACCATGTAAGGAAAGTATTGTCATCATGAAAAAATTCGACTTCGAGATTTGGGTGTATTGACACGTTTAGAGGGCTTCTGAATTCATTTATGCTATTTTTACGAGATGTATGTATGTATGTGTGTATGTGTGTGTGTGTGTGTGTGTGTGTGTGTGTGTGTGTGTGTGTGTGTGTGTGTGTGTGTATGTGTGTTTGTGTGTATGGGAGTGAACACGATAGCTCCTGAACGGGGCATGCGATGGAGCTCAAATTGGGTATATAGGTTATAAACCACCGTCGCAAGACAAGTATTGATTTTGGTGTGTATAGGACTTATAGTTTTTCTACAGGGCTACGACCCAGATTTCTTTTACATGATGGCCTATGGGGGAAAATTCTGGAAAGTGCGCTAGCGTTTAAACGGTCCATTCGATTGAGCTCAAATTGGGTGTACATGTTATAAACAACCATCGTAAGACCGGTATCGATTTGGATGTGTATAGGACTTATAGTTTTTCTACAGGGCTACGCCAAAAATTCCTTTTACATTATAGCCTATGGGGAGACATTCTTGAAAGTGCGCTAGCGTTTAAACGATACATTCGATGGAGCTTCATTTTGGTATATATATTTGAATGATTCATCGATTCAAATTGATTTAAATGCTTGGTCATGATCTTAATCGTAAGTGTTCGGAAAGTCGAGTGGAGTCACTCCAGATTTTTTTTTTTTTTGTTCACTCGCGTATTTTCTGATATTTCTGTGGGCGCGTCGACACACTTTCGCTGCTCTTTACAATAGGTTTCCCCCCAGATAGCGCGGGCATGTAGAAAGTCGCCAAGGCTTGCCATTTTGGATGATGGATCGTCCAGTCAAAACCGAACCCAGCCTGGAGATCGCTTCCCTGTTGGGCCTGAAAAAGCCAAACACTGCAATTTGTGATAAAGGAGAAGTGCAATTAGAATAGGCTTGGCGAAGATTGTAAAACAGTTTGAGTGGGCCATTTTCATGGAGATTTCGATTATGAAGAAGTGTTCTATGGAACGAGGTAGAAAAAAATAAGCACACTCATGAATAAGGATGCACATTCCAACTCAATAGAATAAGAGAGAAAAATAGGGACGAGGCATAAACTATGATACGCTTTTAATATAGAGCTCTTTAGTGCATTCAATCGACTCCGGCTATAGTGGACCCGCATATAGTGAACTTATAGGATACGCTTGTAATACAGGGCACATTAGCGCGCCCTTCGTAGCCGAACCCTCGCTATAAGGCCTTGAATCCGGCCCTGTCCCAACCCGTCCCTTAACCCTTTGAGGCGCAACCCTTTCCCAATGCTGAAAAAAGGGCAGCCGTTGCCATCACTCCACTGAACGACCAGCAAGATGCGTCAAAAAAAGGGGTCTCTCGATCTGTGGCACGCGATGAACGCTTCGATCGTCCGCCCTCTTGCGGGTCGTTCATTCGAGCGATGGCCACGGCTGCCCTGTTTCCAGCATGGGGCCATCTATCCAGCTGTTCTCGCATAATTCCCTTTTTCAGCCGATGTCAGGGCTGTTAAAAGTAATCTTTTGACAGGAAAGGACGTGCTCAAAAGTAAAGGATTCCGGTGGAGCTCTGTCACCCGCTATTACTTTGATAGAAATCCAATCTATTCTTCGTGACGGGCAACAGTCCAAACGTCCGAGTTGGGTGTTCCCAGAGCGGGAACACTGCGTGTTGAAGGGTTAAAAATATTCATCTTTATAAACGCAGAGAGAGATGTAGAGTTAAAAAATAGAAAAAGTTTTATAGTCATTTTGATAATCATTTGCCATTTGAAAAATTTTAAATACTTGCACTGTGTGTACGGAGGGAATAGGTTGCTTTAAATGCATATATATATTTTTCCGATTTCAATTGGCACTATTTTGTGACACATTGGCACATCTGGCTGTGCGGCACAGCCGGCTGTCGTCAAAAAGAAGGGTCTCTCGATCTGTGGGCACGCGATGAACGTTGCGATCGCCCGCCCTCTTGCTGGTAGTTGTTAAGTCGAGCGATGGCAACGGCTGCCCTTTTTTCAGCATCAGGAAAGGGTTGTGCCTCAAAGGGTTAAAACCGACAACAAATCTTTTTTTTCTTTCCGAATGCAGAAGTGTCAATGGATGCGATAAACGAAAGGGTTGAGAGCGAATGGCGATGCGTCTTTCGCTATGACGTCAGAGGCTGGGCGGAGGCACGCGTCTCAAGCGTGTCTCGTTGAAGTCAGTGAGTGCGTCACACTCAATGATAAGTACTCACTGCTCTTGAACTTGAAACTCCGGTGATAAGAAAGAAGAGATGCTTCTTCGATTTGTGACAGCATCTCTGCCGTATCATCAGAAAGGTGGGCGGCAGTAGCAACCATCCCCCCCCCCTCAGGAGAAAAAAAAACAAACTTTGCTCCCCAACCCTTGATAGAGAGAGGCACGAGACAAATGTACCCTTAGTAAAACGTGCCCTATACACAAAGCCGTTTCGAGGTGTCATCATGTGTCGCCCACGTGGTGCAGTGGCTAAAGAACCATTCTGTCACGCCTTGTGCCCGGGTTGCATATTAACTACCTTTACTCTCTGTTGGAAACGGGGGATCTTGAAGCCTTCTGATTGGCTGCTATCTCAGATTGATGCATGACGTCATGATGCCTTACCGCTCCTTCTTTATTTTAACTTTGTTCTTAGCCCAGCGCTCGATATAATCTTATTAGCTTATTCTTGTGTAGTTTATCAGTTGTTTCAATGTCTGTTTTTCCAGAAAAAAAACTTCCCAGCAAAAAAAGGAAACATTCACTTTCTGTAAATATAAAAAGGAATCAACCAAATGCAAAACTGCATTAAATTGTAATTTTTTGTACAATACATATATATTAAAGATATAATTTTACTTATTTTCCATATTTCTTGCATTTCTTATTATTCAATTGTAACCTCAAAAATTTAATTTATAATTTTTGGATATTAAAGGAAAAGAATACATATGAAAAATTATTCGAATACTACCATCCCCAAATAATTCTGTCTATCTTAACGTGTCTGAATCTGAAAATAAAATTAAAAGAATTTGTGTTATTTACTTTCTCTTTCTAAGTTCTGGGGTTTATATTCAACAATTATAAGAAAGTTGGGAGCATTTGAAACGCAACCAACCATTTAAAAAAAAAAAAAAAAAAAAGACGCTTTGTGAAAGAGGAAAATTAAGAACTTTTATTAAGTACTAATAGTTTTGTTGAAAAAGTTACATAATGAAATAATTCTTGGAATTGAAAAATATTTTTATCTATTAAAATTTTTTGTTTCATCAGTGAAAAAGATTCAATTCATAAAAGTGACCGTACATGTAAAACTAG
Organism: Cheiracanthium punctorium; assembly: GCA_038373885.1. Lineage (NCBI taxonomy): Eukaryota > Metazoa > Arthropoda > Arachnida > Araneae > Cheiracanthiidae > Cheiracanthium > Cheiracanthium punctorium. The sequence continues at coordinate 46,910 of JAWZYV010017057.1, read as the reverse complement.
CAAGAAATAAATGAAAGTTTATAAGCTAATAAAGTTTTATTCTATAATATGTCTCTCTCTATTTATATGTGAATAATTTTAAGAAATGCCTTATAGAGAATTAACTGAGAATTGTGTATACTCAAAAACTACAGCAATAAATATTGAATGAGAAATTTATTGTTTATATTAGAGTATTCTAAATACATAGGTAAGTGTCTTTACCAGTTCAAGGAAATTTTTTGTTTCGCATATTTTTCTATGAATATAGTAGCATTAAAAAAATACTTTTCTAATTTCTAAAAACATTTAAATTTCTAAATATTTTTTAAAGAAAAGTATATTATAAATGCATTTGTATCAATTTATAATATACTTTCCTAATATTTGAGGTTTTAAAATATTATCACTTAACAAAATCTTTAATCAAACAAACAAATTTAAAATTTAACAAAATCCTCTTATATATCCTATTATGTTTAATTTATCATTCAGAATACTCTTTTGATAAAAATATTGTCATTCTAAAAGGTAACTGTATCTTTCTTACAATGAAAAATGAATTTCATTTTATAGTAATACCTAGTACTTTTCTTTGCTATAATTTAAAAAAAAAACAAAAAAGATGCTCTATCCTTAGAATATTCTTGTCACACATATGTAGGCATTGTTAAACTTTATTTCCTTTGAAAAACAGGGTTCAATTTTTGTCATTTAAAATTAGTAGTATTTAATATTCATAACATTTAAGTATCTGATTAAGAGAGAGAACAAATTAACTAAAGAAAAATATGTTTAAAGGAATGCTGTTAAATGGGAGGAATTTTTTTTAAAAATTAAATATACACCAAAACAAATCATTCTGATGTTTTTTATGCTGTTAATTTAATTAAGGCGAGACAGTCATGAGTTTAACAATAAAAATATAGATGGCACCACCACATATATTGAAATTTTAAGATGCTCTGAGAAAGCAGCCAATAAGAAGGCTTCAAGTTCCCCCCGTTCCCAACAGAGAGTAAAGGTAGTTATTATGCGCCCGGGTTCCATTGCCCGGCGTGGGTGTTCATTCGTCCGTCCCTTCAGAGGGGATAACGGCCAGACTTCGTGCCGATTACAATCGACTTTAATCGATGACTAAAATAATATTTTACAAATTTACAAAAATGCCATCATAAAATTGCATTTCCATAGAATTCTTTTGATATTTGATTTCTTTAACATCAAGATGACTGTTATTTTACTAAATTAGCATTCACTAGTCATAATCTTTTTGGAAATTGTTAGTAATCGTAATCGTAATCCATATCTTTTCTTGTAATCGATTACAGATGACCATGTAATCGCACGAAGTCTGGATAACGCTGGCCGCCTATCGGGTGACTTCCTATTCAGGGCCCTTACATCTTAAACATTTGGCAGACATTTTTATGGAATAATTCTAAAAGCACACAGGGTCCTTGCTAAAGGGCTCCCCCTTCCTGCAACACTCGCAGAATTCTATTAAACTTGGCAAAAAAATTTTAACGAAAACTATAATTTACTTTCTATTTCTGGTACATCTGGCAAATGTAAGAAGTTGGTAATATAGTTGATAAATAATAAAAAAAAAAAAGTTGGCAGAAACCGATATTTGACTTTGTACTTTATCGACCCCTCCCCCTTAATTGAAGCCTTAGCAATGGCTCTGCTCATATTAAAAAGGCCAGTTGTTCGGGCTGTAGCAGAGGCAAATGTGCCCAGTGCTTGCCCATTGAAAAAAATTAATTGTATTTTTTTTTTAGTACGGGGTTGCTAAACAAATTCAAATTTAAAAAGTGCCACTTTTTAAAAATTTACGAGAGGAATTTTTGCTTTACGGAGTCTTATATCCATCCTACCGTATTTTGAACATTTTTTCAATTGGCATTGCCCGCTTATCCTACTAATATTATAAATGTCAATTTTTGTATGCATGTTTATTACTCTTTCACACTAAGACGCTTTTACGGATTTCGATGAAATTTGGAATAAAGATAGTTAAAGTCCTGGATTGACACGTAGGCTACATTTTATCGCGCGAAAAAAACAACAACATTGTTCTTATACAAAAAAACTATTTTTTATAAATAAAAAAAAAGGAATACAATTGAGTTTTTATTTTACGTAGCAGTCGACAGATGGCGCAAACTTATAGAATACGCAGTTTTTAATAAATAAAATCCTTTTATCGGCTGCTACGCCTGGATAAAGAATACACCTGAATAAGTTTTTCCTTCAGACGTGGATTTATAAGCGGATTTCGGCCCAAGCACACACATCCGAAATACATGCCACACAAACAAACAAACAAAAATTAAGTTTTTGAAACTTTCATTCAGTTCGAATTGTGCATTTTCCCGTGTATCTTTTTTCCCATTTTATTTCTAACATCCAGAAAAAGGATGCTAGAAATATCCATTTTAATTTTGTTTAATCACGCTCATGAATAATGATACACTTTCCAACTTGTTGAAATAAGGAACGAAAATAGGGAAGACCCATGGATTGTGACGCCCTTTTAACATAAGCGCTTTAGTACGTATTTAAAATCTGAAAGTGTTTCAGATTTTCTTCCCTTTTTTTCCCCTTTCCGTTTTTTGATAACGGCCGATATATCTAGAAGCTCTTCAGAATTCATATAGGACGAAAATGATTTGTACCTTTTGTTGGTTTTTATCACTAAACCATCTTATTTCTGTAACCAGGGGCGGCCCGACACGTTAAGCAAAATAAGCATCGCATCGGGGCGCTGGATTCGAAGGGCGTCATGTCTAACTCACAAACTAAGTAGAGCCTAAAAGGGTGCGTCCTTTTTACGTTAGCAGGAGGGCCTTACGTTAGCCACTTACACTAGGGCCGCCTCTGTTTGTAACCATCTTAATTTTAAATTCTATTCAGAAATTGAGGGATTTCAGTGCCATGGAAGCCGGTGTAAAACAGGATTCTCTCCGAACAAGATTTAATACTGTTTGTTCTTTAAATTTACAAATGATTTAATTTGTGAATGGGTTGGAAAAAAAATTAATCATTCTTTTTTCTCTAGATAGGTATGTTTTGTTGTTGTTTCAAATGAGACTTAGCACCTGAAAAGTTAGGTATCAAGCATCTATATAATAATAGGTCATTTTAATTGTGTACCATTATGTACAGTGTACGTAGAAAAAAATATAGAATTTGTAAAATGATTTTAATGTGTGTTAGGCTGCACGCAGGGAACTACACATGGAAAATAGTTGCTTTTAATTAGTGAAAAAATTAATTATTTGGAACTGAATTAGAAAACTTTTTAATACGGACTAAACAGTAAAAAGCGATCTGTATTGTTACGGATTTTGGTGAGAACGCGAGATAAGGAGTTATATGTTTCTCCATTGGTTTCTATAGCATTTTTCAGAAATCTCGAGAAATGTGGGTCATAGGCCTTCGCAAACCTCACTTTTGGAGACTTATTTTGGGCACCAAAGTTGGCGACATTTTGGTCATTGGGCGCGATTTTCATAATGGGGCTTGTAAAGTTAGTTTTTCTGCAATAACATGCATAATAGCCTAACATTACTCTTCTATTACGCAATCATAATCGAGTCCGTTCTAGTAAATTCTCTCTGGAACCTTCTACGGTGTTCGTCGTAGCCTATAAAAGCAGCGCTGGCTGCCCAATTCAGTCAGCCTTGCTGTAGTCTGCGAACGGTGCAGATGCCGTTCTGCAAAAGCATAAGGCTGTGCATTGACGCTATAGAGGCGGTATTTTCGCTTGCCTTTTAGAAGCTTTAAGTGCTGTGTGTAAATTCTTTATTGCTGTGTCATGAGGAACTGTATACGATATCACTCGTATACTTCCACTGAATCATACGGACGAAACAGTAAAAAGAGGTCTGTATCAACTGCACTCTGCCTGCGACTTACAAAAATACTCGAAAATGTAGCTCTAGGCCAGAGGTCGCCAAAGTGGTCTATATAGACCCCCAGGGGTCTATTTAACAAAAGCGGGGGTCGAAGAAAAAACAGTTCTTAATACGAAAATCACACATACCTAATTGCGATGATCGTAAAATTTGTGAATTTTTTTTATAATTACTTAATATCAGTTTCTTTATAGAACATAAATTATCCTATATGGTTGAAGCCGGTTTCAGTCACGTAAATTCAATCTTAACCAAGTACAGAAATAAATTAAATGTGGAGCTTCGAGGGGATTTAAGATTAAAATTGAGTAATTTTGAACCAAATATAGCGAACCTTACAAAAATACACCAGGCACACCCATCTCATTGATTAAGAAGCAATAAATCTGTAGTTACTTTACTTATTATTTCTACTTATTTATAATGACTCAGTATTTAATAAATATTAAGGTTTTTTTAAAATTATATAGGGGTCGATGATCAAAAAAAGTTTGGTTTTTTAAATTATATAGGGGTCGATGATCAAAAAAAGTTTGGTTTTTTAAATTATATAGGGGTCGATGATCAAAAAAGTTTGGTTTTTTAAATTATATAGGGGTCGATGATCAAAAAAGTTTGGCGACCCCTGCTCTAGGCTGAAGCAGCACACCCAGCTCTGTCAAAGAGCTTCCATAGCTCTGTGGCGCAGATGGGCAATTCGATCGACCGCCATGATGTTGGTAGTTCAATGGATTCATGGCAGGGGCCGTGGTAGCCCAGTGGTTGAGGCGTTGGACTCATAACCGGAAGGTTGCGGGCTCGATACCGCCTGTAACGACTTTGTGTGGGATGGTAGCGTAGTAGCCGACAGCTAATTACCAATTTCTGGTTAGAAATTATTTATTCACAATAAATGAAATCTTGATTATACACTCAATCACAGATAGTAACATGTAAATGCAAATATTTACAGGTTCGTCGAACTTTCAATAGAATAAGTTAAAATCCTTTCAACCGGGCAGCGCCCCTGGTGTGTGATTCGGATTCTCCGCAAATGTCCAACAATTTTACAGGGCAGCGCTCTACACAGTCCGCTCTATCAGACTTGGTCAAGAACATCCGGCCGAGATTCTCTATCGAACCTCTCTCGACCAGCTCTCCAGCTTCTCCAAGTCTTTCCCAGGGCCTCTTGTCAGGTTTTAACCCCCCTTATCTTTATTGGATATTTCTCCTGACGGAGTCAATAAAGGGGCTCCAGCTGGTCGGTCGCGGGTGCCGTTCTGTCCGGGCCAGGTGAAAACTTCCGGTCTACGCTGATGCCGTGCAATTCATTTCGGCAAACTCTTTTAACCCTTTAACGCGCAGTGTTCCCGCACGGTAAAAAAATTCGGAAACGTTACCCCAAAAAATGGGGCAGCTCTTGTAGTTTAAAATTGCAGAAACGTTTCCGAACCATGCGGGTAAAGTATTTAGAAACGTTTCTGCATATGTCGGAAACATATTTACCTATTTTCCTGCATTTTAGGTTAGGTTTCTGGAAAAGATGGGTAACGTTTCTGTATATTTTGGTAAAATATTGAGTAACCTCTCCGTGTATTTCGTAAAGGTTTCCGAGTATTTCGGAAAGGTTTCCGAATTATCGAGTAACCTTTCTCAGTTTTTCAGAAAAAGTAACATGCACTAGATGAAGCGTTCAAGTAACTTCAACTAGATGGTAGCACCAACTAACGGAAGGAGCGCTCAGGAGCGCAGCGACCAGAATCGAACCGAAGACAGACAGCCCATAAAAAAGCACCCCACCGCGACGCTGCGATTCGCTTGACGGAATTTGCTTTAAAAGTAAACTGCCTGTTGTTGTACGGCTTGCATAGGAAACTTAAAATTTTTTTGAAGTATTTTGTAAATGGAGAGAAAATACCATAATTAATAAATATAAATTAAAAATCTTAAATCTTTTTTCTTCCACATAAATTATTTTCAGGAGATAATGTGCTGTTTTATTTAAGTATTCATCCGGCGACGTCACCTATTGACTGGTCACAAATAAACTTCACAGTGACCACACAGTGAAGTTACATCAATCACAAGTTACCTGACCCTTATTATCGCATGGACAAATCGGGACTTTGCCCAGGGCCCCCAGTTTCAAATGTTGTTCTGAAATATTCTTTTATATGTCAAAATATTATGAAAACGAAAACAAATTTTATAGATGGGGATCCCCAAATTCATCAATGCCCGGGGCCCCTGTTGGCCATAATCGAGCTGTGCAAGAAGTTACAATGTGACAGTCCTGTGACAATTGTGACCCTCTGTGACGTCACAGCGACTCTTTTGTGACCATCTGTGCTGTTAGGGAAAACGCGTTCACTCTTATCCGTTTCTTGGCACTTGGCGCATGCGCGCGAAGTCCCAAATAAAGATTTCCTTTCCCCCGTAAATACTTTACCCCGAAATATGGGTTATGTTTCCGAAATCGTGAGTTCGAGTAGAGCATTGGTAAGTTACGCTATATACTTTCGGAAACCTTTCCGCTATAAGTATGTAACGTTTCTGAATTTTTTTACCGTGCGCTCTGGAAGCACCCAACTCGGACGTTTTGACTGTTGCCAGTCACGAAGAATCGATTGGATTTCTATAAAAATAGTGGCGGGTGACAGAGCTCCACGAGAATCCTTTACTTTTGAGCACGTCATTTGCCGTACAAAAAGGGTCACCAGTATTTTTAACAGCACTGACGAAAAATGGAAGAATGCGAGAACATGCTGCTAGTTAAGTCGAGCGATGGCAACGGCTGCCCCTTTTTCAGCATTGTGAAAAGGGTTGGGCCTCCAAGGGTTAAGGGGCGTTCCTTTTTTAAAACTGTCCGGAAAGGCGACATCGAGTACACCCAAAGGTGGCGCCTTTTGTAGTCTGGATTTGGGAGATTGCTACTCGGCGTGCCACTAAAGACCACCGTGTACATGCGGTTTGCGCGCGTAATCCGTGGTTCCCAAAGTCCCCTGGGTCGTTGCTAGCAGTTTCCGAGGGGGTGGTCATATTCAGAGGTCTCCCACTTCAGATGACGATCCAAATCGTGGCGGGAAAATCCGGGAAGGACGTACCGTACGTAGCTCTGAACGACACATGCAGTGACGTGACATATCCACTCCTGGCAAATAAATGGATTCGTGGCAATGACTGCGCTTTTTCAACGTAGGGCAGTCCTATCCAGTGGGTTTTCTACACTGATGTGAAAATGCTTGCGCTTCAACGCCTCGCAGATGCGAAGGAAGCTGTCGAGGATGGGATGAACCTCACGAGACACACATTCCCTCCATATACTCCTGATCTGGCTCCTGCAGACGTTTTGTGGTACCCCACCACTAACAAGTGCTGAAAGATCCACACTTTGCCGACAAGGTAGTGTCAACGACGACAAACCCAACGACCCGTGACAACGATGCTTCGAACGATTCCAAAAGAAGCGTTTACCGACTTTCACCAGCAGGAGCAGATACATGCAACCGACGTTGCAAGTGTGTTGCAGCTAGGCTTGTCAACTTTTACACACGGATTGACGGGATTTTCGCGATAAAAATGCGGCTTAAAAAAGCGGGATTCGGCTTACTTATGACAGGAAGGCGAGAAACACAATTAAAACCAGATTTATTATTCATATTTTAAATAGTTTTATTGAATACTATGCTTTGTTATAATAATACATGCAACATAGACATAGATAACAAAATATAAAACAATCAGGCAAACTAATGAAAAATTAACATTAATCTTCTATCTCTCTACTTTATAATCAAAACAAATAGTACTATCCTTTGCAATTAAATTAAATTAAATTTCTATTTCCTTTCATAAATAAAAACGAAAACTTTATATTAAAAAAAACATTAAAACAACCCATAAGCAGGTATCGGTGATACACCTATAAGAGAAAGTTAGTCCCAAGTCACATCTTCTACTAAGATTATTATAATTATTTACTTGGGGGTGGAAAAAACTTAAAACACTTTTACTGAAATTATTCTAGAAAAGGGGGGAGGCAAGATAAGTTAAACAACTTTTACTGTAATCACAATATTACTTATTTAGAAGAAAAAAAAACTTGAAGTATATAATTAACTGTGATGAGATAATTTTATTTAGGAAAGAAACTGAGTATTTAAAATCTCTTCTCAAATTATTATAATTTATCAAATTATTAAATTACTTATTCTATGAAAAAGGGGACAGTTTTGGCATCCCGCACACACCTTTCGCGGGAAGTGTCCTCTAAAACCCTAGAAACGGGACGTCCCGTCTCTCGCGGGACGGTTGGCAACCCTAGTTGTGGCTGAAGATGGTAAAGGTCTTTGGCAACCCTAGTTGTGGCTTTGAAGGTCGGTCAAGACACTTTGTTCGCAACCCTTGTTTCCTTTATTTTGTGGCACACCTTTCACCCAATTTTCCGGGCGAACCTTGTAAGATAAATATCTGTTAAATGTTTATGCTATTTTTGTAACTCCAAGCTTCCATTTATTTCCAGAACTTCTTGGTTTTTCTGTTCCTTCTAGAGATTATATCAAGAATGCATGTAAAGCAAATTCAGCCAACTTTAAAGCTGCGATGAAGGAAGGAGTACCCTACTGGAGTAAGTACGATTGCTTAATGCTCTTTCTGTAGTTTTAACCCATTGAGGCGCAACCCTTTCCCAATGCTGAAAAAAGGGCAGCCGTTGCCATCGCTCGACTTAACTACCTATCGCTCGACTTAACTGTGCGCGAGCACACAGTGCTCGCGCACAGCCAGCTGCGTCAAAAAAGGGTCTCTAGATCTGTGGCACGCGATGAACGTTTCGATCGTCCGCCATCTTGCTGGTAGTTAAGTCGAGCGATGGCAACGGCTGCCCTTTTTTCAGCATTGGGCAATCTCTCCAGCTGTTCTCGCGTTCTTCCATTTTTCATCAGATGTCAGTGCTGTTAAAAATAATCGTGACCATTTTTTTACGGGAAAGGACGTGCTAGAAAGTAAAGAATTCTCGTGGAGCCATATCACCCGCAACTCTTTTTATAGAAATCCAATCTATTTTTCGTGACTGGCAACAGTCAAAACGTCCGAGTTGGGTGATCCCAGAGCGGGATCACTGCGCGTTAAAGGGTTAAACAATTCTAAAGATATTTCCTAATGATTGCCACCATAGCAAAAGAACTGTTACAGCCTGTGTTTAGACATCTCTTACTGATACTACTACAGTGGAACCTCCCCAGTCGGACACTTTTCTGGGGAACGGAATGTGTCCCCACTACAGAAATATACCTCCGTACGTTGGACACTTTTTGAGGGAACAGCAGATGTCCAACTTACAGAGGTTTCAGTGTACTCATAAGCTGAAAGTATTGCAAAATACTGCAACATTTAAGATTTTTATCTTGGACGCTCTTTAGTAAGGAATATCCACATTCAACTGAGATAATGGCTTAACCCTTTCCCAATGCTGAAAAAAGGGCAGCCGTGGCCATCGCTCGACTGAACGACCCGCAAGAGGGCGGACGATCGAAACGTTCATCGCGTGCCACCGATCGAGAAACCCCTTTTTGATGACAGCTGGCTGTGCCGCACAGCCATCTGTCCTCTAAGACTGATACTACTTAACTACCAGCAAGAGGGTGGGCAATCGAAACTTTTTTGACGACAGCTGGCTGTGCGGCACAGCCATCTGTCCTCAAAAAAGGGGTCTCTCGATCTGTGGGGCACGTGATGAACGTTTCGATCGTCCGCCCTCTTGCGGGTCGTTCAGTCGAGCGATGGCAAGGGCTGCCCTTTTTTCAGCCTTGGGAAAAGGTTGCCCCTCAAAGGGTTAAAGCATCCCCTCTCTACCTCGGACACTGTACCGGACTGCATTGGGGATTTTGCTGGGGAAGAGATGCGGAACTAGGGTTGCCAGGTCGCCCAACCCAATAGCCAGACAGACCAGCCAGCTTGGCCGGACATTTGGGTCAAAAGGCCGGACAGCCTACACTATTGAGGATTTTGTCTCAGTATGAATAGGTAGGACACAAAAATTGTATGTAAAAATCAAGCGTTTTTGATTATTACCCTGAATCTTGTTCAATTCTAATGAAATATAAATAACATCGAATGCCCAATCAGTTCAAGTACTTTATGACTCATCCGCCAAAGTCACCCGTCAAAAGCCGGACACCGTTCAGTTTGGCCGGACACGCGATCAAAAAGCCTAACTATACCCGGCTTTATCCGGACGCCTGGCAACGCTATGCGGAACTGAATTTCTTTCTAGTTTTTTTTTTTTTTTTAATTAGAATCGGAGCTCATAAAAAAAATTTGAGGTCGAATCGAAAAGAAAACGGGAAGTGTCTTCGGGAGTTCTTGAAATAGGACGGGGAAAGTGTCCCCGAAAAAAAAAAAAAAAGTGTCCAACTGAAAGAGGAGATCGGACTCATTAGACATTTAAATAGGGGACACTCGCCATTCAACGCGGCTAAGGGGGCAGGGGGAAACTAAAAATAAGAGCGTTCCGATTTTGATTTCTTTTTAAACGCAAATTTTAACCGTTGACAGGCCAATGTTCCCCATTGGGAGCATCCAATTAAAAATGGATCCCAAAAGGAAATGTTATCCATACCGACTTGAAAAAAATCATCCGATAAAGTTAAAAGAGACTTGATTTTTACTTTCCGAACATGTACCCTGTAAGGAAAGTATTGTCATCCTGAAAAAATTCGACTTCGAGATTGGGGTGTAGGGACACGTTTTGAGGGCTTCTGAATCCATTTATGCTATTTTCACGAGATGTATGTATGTATGTGTGTGCATGTGTGTTTGTGTGTATGTGAGTGAACACGATAGCTCCTGAACGGAGCATTCGATGGAGCTCAAATTGGATATATAGGTCATAAACCACCGTCGCAAGACCGGTATGGATTGGGGTGTGTATAGGACTTATAGTGTTTCTACAGGGCTACGACGAAGATTTCGTTTACATTATGGCCTGTGGGGGGAATTTCTTGAAAGTGCGCTAGCGTTTAAACGATACATTCGATTGAGCTCCAATTCGGTATACATGTTATCAACCACCATCCTAAGACCGGTATTGATTTGGGTGTGTATGGGACTTATAGTTCTCCTAAAGGGCTGCGACAAAACTTTCTTTTATGTGATGGCATAATGGCATATGGGGAGACATTCTTGAAATTGCGTAAGCGTTTAAACGGTGCATTCGATGGAGTTTCCATTGGGTCTATATGTTTGAATGATTCATCGACTAAAATTTATTTAAGTGCTTAGTCATGATCTTAATCGTAAGTGTTCGGAAAGTCGAGTGGAGTCACTCCAGATTTTTTTTTTTTGGAAATAAAAGTTGCATATTTCTATCATGAGTGGGTATACAAAATCATGAAAGTAGCCATTTTAATCCATTTTTACGGAGCTATCTTGATACACTCTTCCCAGAATTCCCTTCAAACTTAATTTATATCTACTTATTATTGGAACAGTCCACCACCGTATTTCGCTTTTGAAACCCGTGTCAAAGTAGAGTCAGAAATGACCCATGCTTCCCATTGTGAACACCGTGAAAATAGTATACAATATTTTTTTTCCCCATGTAAATGACGAATATCCCTTAACCGTTTCAGGGCCGTAACCAGAGGGGGGGGGAGGGCTATGGGGGCTGAGCCCTACCTAGCAGGCTTTCAGCCCCCCCCCTAAGATTTTCAAAAAAAAAAATGTAAATTTATAGATAAATACTACTGCCTAGAAATGAATGACTTTTAAGAATCGTTAAATTTTACATCATTAAAAATCTGGAGTGACTCAACTCGACTTTCCGAACACTTACGATTCAGATCATGACCAAGCATTTAAATAAATTTGAATTGATGAATCATTCAAATATATATACCAAATTGAAGCTCAATGGAATGTACCGTTTAAACGCTAGCGCACTTTCAAGAATTTCTCCCCATAGGCCATAATGTAAAAGAAATCTTTGTCGTAGCCCTGTAGAAAAACTATAAGTCCTATACACACCCAAATCAATACCGGTCTTGCGACGGTGGTTTATAACATGTATACCCAATTTGAGCTCAATCGAATGGACCGTTTAAACGCTAGCGCACTTTCTAGAATTTCCCCCCATAGGCCATAATGTAAAAGAAATCTTGGTCGTAGCCCTGTAGAAAAACGATAAGTCCTATACACACCCAAATCAATACCGGTCTTGCGACGGTGGTTTATGACATATATACCCAATTTGAGCTCAATCGCATGCCCCGTTCAGGAGCTATCGTGTTCACTCCCATACACACAAACACACATACACACACACACACATACACACACACACACATACACACATACATACATACATCTCGTAAAAATCGCATAAATGAATTCAGAAGACCCCAAAACGTGTAAATACACCCAAATCTCGAATTCGAATTTTTTCATGATGACAATACTTTCCTTACATGGTACATGTTCGGAAAGTAAAAATAACCATTTTTTTGGGGGAACCATTCCTAGACTTCTATATATATATACAGTTAATTATTTTGCTGCTCTTGGTTGCGCTTAGCATCGGATCTTGGATTTTTCCGAGAACACAAAACTGCCACGCAAAGCTTTCGAGGGGAGTAAAAACTTAAAAATTTCAACGTGTTCCTGTTTGCATTCAAAATGGCAGCGGACATTTTCAACATTTGCTGTGAAGACTGATAGTACTGTAAAAAAATTGGAATTCAATTATGTTTTTCAGAAACAAAATGAACACAGGATTAAGTAACGTGTGTGTCCGTTTTATGTGTTTTACCTCACACATAAAGTTGTAACAGTGCTCGAAATCGTATAGTTCCCACATTCGTCCGAGTTAAAGGTAATGAGAAAACCAACGGGCACTCTTTTAAACTGATCGCTCTGTATCTATATAAATAAAATTAGACTTTTGTCTGTACATTTCTTGGAATTTAAAAATTTTGCGATTTCTATCCGTTTCAAGCACCCGGGAATCCGATGCGACCCTCAAAAAAAAGTTTGGCTGGCTGTCATTCTGTCATTCTGTCCGTGACGCTTTTTTTGTTCAAGCATCACGTAAAAATGACTGAAGCGAATAATATGAAATGGAGTGTCATGATAGGTGGTCACTCAACTTAAAACATAGGCCTCGAATTTTTAAAAAATCTTGATTGGATTTTGAGATTTTGCGAAAATCATTTCAAACTGCGTAAATTTGTGTTCAAGCATCACGTAAAAACAACTGAAGCGAATGATATGAAATTGGGTGTCATGATAGGTGGTCACTCAAGTTAAAACATAGGCGTCGAATTAAAAAAAATCTTGATTAGATTTTGAGATTTTGCAAAAATCATTTCAAACTGCGTAAATTTGTGTTCGCACATCACGTAATAACTGCAAAGGTGAAAAAATGATATTTGTTGAAATGATAGGTGGTCACTCACCTTAAACTATAAGCATCTAATTAAAAAAAATCCATGAGATTTCGAAATTTTGTGAAAATCGTTTAAAACTGAGTGAATCTTTGGTCCCGTATTACGTAATAACGACTCAAGCGAATGATATGAAATTGGGTCACACGATAGAGGGTTGCTCAACATAAACTATAGGAGTCCAATTTTTAAACATTTTTATTAGATTTTGAGATTTTGTGAAAATTCTCTCAAAATACGTTTATATTTCTTCAAACATTACGTAATAACGACTCATACGAATGATACGAAATTGAGTGATAGGATAGGTAGTTGCTAATCTTAATTTATAGGCGTTGAATTTTAAAAATATTTTGCTTACATTTTGAGATTTTTCGAAAATCGTTTTAAAATGCTGAAATTTTGTTCCAGCATCCCGAAATAATGACTACAGGGAATGGAACTAAATTGGGTGACATGATAGGTTGTCACTCCACTTAAATTCTAGGCTTCCAATTTTTCAAAAATGTTGATTAGATTTTGAGATTTTGCGAAAATTATTTCAATAGGCGTCAATATTCATTCGCGCATCCCATAATTACGACTCAAGCGAATGAAATGATATTACTTAGTGACTCTCTAACCTGTAATATTTTAACAATACATGAAAATCATAACTTCGCTTTCTTTACTTTGGCAACATACTCCATCCATTCTGTGTACTCCTACAATGCTGACGAAAGTTCTTACTTTTTGGAAATTTTCATTCACTAACCTGTCGAGGACGGGTACTTCAGCTAGTAATACTTATATTTTGCTTTATCATACATATTTAAAATGAAACATGAATAAAATGGATTTTTCAGTCAATTTTCATTTGAATATTTTTCATGCAATCGCAATGAAAAATTTATTAACATATTGAATGTTAAATACTTTAAAAATCCGGCGTTTTCTGAAACAAATACTCTAAAAAAAATGTACAAATTGAAAAAAATGTACGAATTGAAATTGTCTCTTCCCTTGCCCCTCGATTAGTAATACTTATATTCGGTCAGCCCCCCTAACTAGATTCGAAGCCCTACCTAACATTTCTTTCTGGTTACGGCCCTGAACCCTTTCAGGCGGAACCCTTTCCCAATGCTGAAAAAAGGGCAGCCGTTGCCATCGCTCGACTGAACGACCCGCAAGAGGGCGGACGATCGAAACGGTCATCCCGTGCCACCGATCTAGACCTTTTCTTGATGCAGCTGGCTGTGCGGCTCAGCCAGCGTGTTTCGATCGTCCGCCCTCTTGCGGGTCGTTCAGTCGAGCGATGGCAACGGCTGCCCTTTTTTCAGTATGGGGCCATCCATCCAGCTCTTCTCGCATTCTTCCATTTTTCAGCCGATGCCAGTGCTGTTCAAAAGAATCGTGACCGTTTTTGGACGAGAAAGGACGGGCTCAAAAGTAAAGAATTCTCGTGGAGCTAGGTCACTGGTAACTATTTTTATAGAAATCCAATCTATTCTTCGTGACTGGCAATCGTCAAAACGTCAGAGTTGGGTGTTCCCAGAGCGGGATCACTGCGCTTTAAAGGGTTTACTAACGCATTAGAATACAAACTAGGCACAAAGAAAAAAATTAAAATCTGCCTGGATTTTAATTAGGCCAGTGAAATATTAAATCAGCACATTATAACTTTACCAAACGCACACACTCAGATTTTCTTGCAGATACCGAGCGATAACCACCTCCCCTCTAGTAGCACAACTAGTTCAAAAGACGTCCAAAAACGTCTTTTGTACTAGTTTGTTTGTTTGCGAGCAAAGGGCAGCTCTCGTCACCGAATGGGTCCTTTAGAGCTGTATCCGGAATATCCCTCCACAATTTGGATCCTCATCAGAAGGTAGTGATCTTCTGAATATCGGCACCCCTCGGAAACGGCTAGCGGCCGCGGAGAAGAACCTGCACGTGCACCGCATGTACACAGTGGTCTCGAGTGGTACTTTGGAATAGAACCCGCAACCTTCTGGTTACGAGTGCGACCCCTTAAACACTGGGGGACCACGGCCCCTTTTCGAACTAGTTGTAGTACTAGGGTCCTTGAAAGCTGTTTCTCATGTGCGCCCAGTCTCTCCATTGTGTGGGGGCGTGGTTTTGCGGTTTCACGGGTTAGCTTTTGCGAGTGGATCCCGACTCGTCGTCATTAAAATTCCATGAATACTTCCACCATATTGCCCTTCAAGTGAAAATAGACCCCTTAAGAAGCTCCCCTTAACCCCCTAGAGTTACGAAATTTGCCCGCACCATCTGAACGTGATTCTGAATGTGCAGTGAGCAAGTAGTAGGGCCGGCCCAAGGGTGGCGCGAATGTAGGCGATCGCCTAAAACCCTGCACCTGGGCCTTTTTTTGCTGTCACATTAGATCGAGCTCGGTATTGTCTGTCGACCACAAGAATAGCTCTCGCCAAGGAGTCTATGTCAGTCTGTTGCCGTGGAAACAAGTCTCACCCCATTTTCGACAGAAGAGAACAGGGAAGAAAAATGACATGAAGTGTGAGGTTACCTTTCATTCCGCGAATTCCTCTCACGCTCAACCCCCCCATTAAAAATGGGCAGGTCCAGTTGCTACAGCGACGCCACTAACCAGACTTGTTGGCCGGAGCTATTCTTGTGATCGACAGATTATAGATGGTTGCGATATATCCCGAAAAAAGTCGAGAAATAAAGCTAATATGTACTAGCAGTACTAGTATAGTAACTTACATAAGACATGACAGGGCCGCACCCAGACAAAAGGAGGGGAGGGGGGGGGGACCAAACGGCGATAAAGGCTAAATTTTTCACAAAAAGGCTTCATCTTTGTTGTTTAGTCAAGAAAATTTCTAAGTTCGGGGGGGGGACCGGACCCCTGGTCCCCTCCTGGGTACGACCTTGAGACATGATAGGAAAGAGGCCCCTCTCTAGCTTCGCCTGGGGCCCCCGCACGGACCTCGGGCTGGCCCTGCAGGTGAGGTTGTTTCGAGCGATCCTTTGAGTCATGACAGATACACCACCATGGGAGGTCCGGTTATTGTCCGATTTAATTCGCAATTATTAGCATTTAGAATATTTTTAATTTTGATTTTTCTTGTAAATTAAAAAAAAAAAATTGAAATCGGTTGGCCCCCTAAAAATGTACGTCACAAAATACGACTCAATTTTTTTTTTAACTGTGATCACGGGACTGAAAAATACGGGATACCGAACCTCAAACTAGGGGATTATCTCGTATAAATACGAAACGGTTGGTCACCTCAGCATTGGAATATACAGCTCTGGCGCGGCCTTGGGCGATTCGGCCCTCGCGAGATTTTATGACGCACTCTAAAAAAAAACAGCCACGAATCATCTCAAAAAGAAAAACAAAACGCGTCCACCAACGATGAAAACAAAATATGAAATCACTCGAACGCTAAGAAGAGCCAGCGAGCACCAAAAACACTGAGAGCGCGATCCTCCGAAAAGGGGGGGGGGGTGAAGACCACGTGCTCACCACGAGGAGCCAGCGTGTTCTCTCCGATGACGTCACGGGCCCAGCTGAGAGAGCGCACAGCGTCCGTTGGACGGAGAGCACGTGACGGAGGCGTGATCCGGGACGCCACTCGGCGAGAAGAATCGCCCCAACTTGGCGAACACACGCTCATTACAATGCACGCAATTATGTTAACGTACCATACGCCATATTTTACGGTTTTGCCCCGTATTTAGAAGGAGTACCGTATTGCCCCCCAGCAGGTCCGGACTGGTTCCTAGGGGGGAGGGGGCCCTCGGCTAGAGATTGAAAGGGGCCCCTTACTAAGGAATAGGGATGGACGCTAGAAATCTCGCATTGTCTCGCGTTCTCGTCCCGCGCGAGATTTCTCGCGAGAATTTCTCGTCTCGCATGTGTGCGTGTGTTGTCGTTTGTATAAGTGGGTTCCACTGTATATATATATATATATATATATATATATATATATATTTAATGTCTATCTAGATAATAATTTTATGGGAAAAAAACTTCCTTGTGCAAATTTGTATATAATAATTACAGAATGATTTTTTAAAGAAACCATTCATTTATTATTTTACGCAGATTAATCCTTGCTTGTAAATAAAAAACAATGGAATTCAATCATCTTGTTGCAGTGGCGGATCCAGAAATTTTTTTTGGGAGGGGCTAAATTAAAAAAAAAACTTATTTCACCCAATTAAAACGTAATATAAATCAAAATTTTAGTCTAAACCAATGTATTAGAATTTTGGGAGGGGCTAAGTAATAAAATAGGATCATTTTAGCTATTTAAAGTGTATAATAAAGCAGAATGTTACCCTTGAGCAATCTCTTTTGGGGGGGCTGAAGCCCCCTAGCCCCTCCCCTGGATCCGCTACTGTTGTTAGGTAACTTTTTTTAGATTATGCTTTTAATTAGCCACCCCCCCTAAAAAAAACTGATCACTGATGTCAACATAGATATTCAGCTTCATAGTTTTGGTATTTTATTTATTTATTTATTTATTTTTAAATTTAGGTAGCTTAAAAATGCGGTTTGATTTGAAAGTGAGTTTTAATGTCTAATTCATATGGACGCATAATCAGAATTCTGAATAAATCATTCAAGTATGCTATCATTATTTTTCGTGGAAAAAAAATTTGAAACATATTTAGAATGTCTGTGGCTATAATTATTACATTTTTAAAAATAGTGGATGCAAGTAGGCTTACTTTGATATTTTATGCTCTAATTGTATCTATCTATCTATCTATCTATCTTCTATCTTCTTCTATATAAATAAAACAGAGTGTAAACTGTCCGTTTGTCTGTCTGTGTCTCGTTTAGCTCCGAAACGGGTGATCGTAGACCTACCCAATTTTGTACGGAAATTCTCCAAGATGGGTCTCGACACACCTCGAAGCGATTTTTTCGAAATTCGAATTAGAAAATGTTTTATTTTATGTTTTGTCCGATTTTTAGCGATTTTTCTTGCATAATACATAATAACGCCGGTCATTGCGCTCGCAAGAAAACGATATTTACATAATCGTATAGAGGAGAAAATTTTCTTTTAAAAACTATTTGTTCGGACTGTGTAACATAATTTGCAGATTTTTGGGAATTTTTCAAATAAAATAAAATTGGACGCTGACTTTCGAAAAATATTTTTAAAACTGCTGCATCTTGAATTCTATCTGTCATAACTTTTTTATATTTGGGCAAAAGACGGAGAACACAATTCGCCCACTTTTAAAAGAAGAACGGGGGGAAAATATAAATTAGGAGAATTTTTACGAATTTTTAAGTAAAGAAGGATTTTTATTTCAGTAGTACCTGCTTATGAGTTTCGGTTTGATATCTTGCGGTTTGGTTGTCATGGATACAGTAACAATGATTAAAATTGCCAGTTGAAAAAAATAAATAAAAACGGGTCCCGCGAGCAGACGATTTCTTTGCTTGGCTCGATTTCCTTTTATAAATACTGGATTTATTTGTGAGAAGAAAAATTAAACTGCATAATCTAGAAAAACAATTTTAAAGCCTTTATAAATAGCGCAGTCTTATCTCTTATCTCTTTTCTTTTTGTAAAGGGTTGTAAGAGAGGGTGACGTATTAAAAAAAAAAAAAAAAAATGTCCATTTCATGTAGTGTCTGAGGTATTTAACGCTAAAACGTGAACCTAAAAGACAGCATGTCTGAGGAAATAAGACATTTTGAAAGTGAGAAGTTCACTGCAAACGGTCCATTTTTACTGTTTTGATACCGAATGACGCTGACATAGTTTTTTTTTGTGTGTGTGTCATTATATTGCAATGATCTCAGGTTATTACATATATGACGCAAATTTTAAGTCAAGAGTGAAATAATTTTGCTTTTTCTAGATTCCACATCACTGGAATTAATTCGAATGACACATGTGAGGAAATTTTTCGTTTCCTATCGTGCGAAGAACGGGCACGCAGCTAGTACTTAATAATTGTGATTTTTAGTTTACTTATAATATTGGCTGCATTTCATCCAGGCCCGGACTGGGAGAGAGGGGCCCGGGTTATTGTGCAACCGATCAATAATAGAATGTGTTCACTTTCGGGGTATGGGGGAGGTAGGGTGTTATTCATTAATTATGATTCATAATGAATGCATTCATAAAATATTGATATATTAATGAATATGCGTCATTCATATTGATGAATCCCTTGTTCATTCGGGAACCCTCACTCAAAAAAAATTTTAGAACTCCATTTAAAAGGAAGTGTTTTGAAGCCTTCTGGGGTGCCATTGCAGCTGCAAAAAATTTTTCATGTGTCGAACTTCATTCAAGAAGGGCTATGAGTATAGCACTTTTTTTTTTTTAATTTTCTTTCTTTTTTCTGTTTGGGGGGCCCGCGCTCAGCAGGGAGGGCCCGCCGAGGGCGGGGGCCCACTAGAGATGAATTCGGACTCATTTTTTGAAGCCCGAGCCCGAGAACTTTTAATCCGAGCCCGAGCAATATTATTTAAGTCGGAGCCCGAGCCCGAAATTTCAGTTAAAGATTAAAAAAAAATCCAATGACTTCATTGATAGAATACAATGAATTTTGCCGTTTGTGCAAATTAAAGACAAATAGAGTTGCAAACTCTCAATGCACTTTCTAATTCTTTATTTATCCATATGTTTATCCAATAATGTCGGATCTCATGACTCACTCATGAATATAAGCCGCCGTTCTGAAATATCCAAAGAGCTTCACGCACCTTCCAGGCGCCAGTGCCGCTATTTTTTTTATAAGTACAGCCAACTCCGGTTATAGTGAACCCGGATAGAGTCAACCATCGGATATAGTGAACGCAAACCATGAGTCCCGATTCAAACACAGTATCTCTATCCATCATGAAGACACTTGGGTTTTAGTGAACTTCGGATATTAGTGGACGAAATGGGAGGGTCCCCAGAGGCTCACCATAACCGGAGTTGACTGTACTTTTATTTTCCTCATGAATCACTTTTTAAAATCTGTTTCAAGGAGTATGTTCAATAAAGGAGAAATTTTTCACGAGCCCGAACGCAATTGTGAATGACAGAGCCCGAGCCCGGGCTCGGGCTCGGGCTTTCGGGCTCGGGCTGAGCCCGTCTCATCTCTTGGGCCCACCCGTCTGCAGACAGTCGGACACACTGGCCAGTCCGGGCATGATTGCATCAAAGAGGATGAATACGCATGTAATTAAATCTTATCGCTATTTCATATTTTTCTCTTAAGTAAAGTAATATTCACAAGTAAAATGGTTCATCCGTTATTGAAAATGCTTCTTTCACCCTAAGCCAAACTATGCAAATGTCAATGAATGATCTACTGGAGCGATTTCGCTCATACAACGCTGGGTCTCAGCGGAGCATTCAAAGATGCACGTTGAGAATCAACTATGGCCACAAGTCTTCTCTCTTGTCTCTTCTTTTTCAGGGTGCGAATGAACAGGTTAAACCCGGGTTCCCGGTTATATACGAAACCCCTTCAAGCAGCAGTGGCGGCCCGTGGTCAAAACTGTTAGTGCAGCCGGAAGCATAGGAGCCTCCCCCCCTCCTCAGGACAGGAATGGAAAATCTTTGTTACTGAATTCGAAAGCTGGCGGATGAAGCCCTCACCGAGGGAAAAAAAAAAAAGAAATTACATAAAAAATGTAAGAGATCCTATTTTACTTCCATAAAATGGACATAAATTTCAACCAGACGCTCTTATCCTCAAAATGGCATTCATCCGTGTCTGATTCGAAGTTTCCTTAGAATTTTCTTTTGTAACGATCACTTGAGAAGAAAAGAAAAAAGAAAACTTACTTATTTTTTATAAGTCAAATCAATCCTCAGTTCTTTTAAACGTGCGAATCGGTCAGTGATGCCCTCATAAAAAGGCGTTGTTTTCATTCAGATATCCATCATTTTAAAAGCTCTTTAAAATTTCCCATGTTTAAAGAATTTTCTCGCTCGCCATGTCCTCTCAATGCCAGTTCTTGCTTACTTAAAAACAATACTGCTTGGATGGGTCATTGTCCATTCATAAGCGTCTATTCAGGCTTACCTTCTTGATAAATTCAGCAATATAAAGTCGAGAGTTTTCCAAACATATATTCTCCTTACCCCCTCCCTCCTTCTCGTCCGAGCCAATCAGTGAGTCGAGTTCTCAAGTTCAGCCGCCGTTAAAAAATCATTCATCGGCTGTATCAGCTGCATACTCCCTATGCCGGAGAGGCTGCTGACGTAGTCGTTGTCATGGCAACGGTGCTGCCCATTTTCTTTTCAGCGCTCTGGGCTGAACCAAAGATTTTCCCAATTGAATTGCGGGAAGATTAAAGTGCTTTTTTTCTGAATGAGCGATCCGGCCACAATACGTTTTTTTTTGTTGTTTGGTTTTTTTCGGAGATTTTTTTAATTTACCGTAGGAATTCCACAATTCTAATCTGAATTTAGGAAAATGAGTAGAATAAATTATTTTAAAGTATGTGCTGATAATTTCAAGTGCAGCCCGGCTGTACTTGCTGTATCCCACGAGCCGCCACTGGTAATAAATTTTATAAACGGATGATAAGCAATCACCATCACAATATGGCTTTGCAACTTTCAATTTTATGTCTCAATTCGGCCTACATAGGATGACTCGATATTGGAGACAGCAGGCCTTGTTTGCGAATGTCACGCTCAGGCAGTGTCCGAGCGGGAGTAAACGGAGAGGTTTGATTTATTTTGAGGAACTATCTTCTCCAGCGATTCTAAGCTGAGGAGGTGGGGGAAGGGGGTCCGTGGCGTTCTTTCTAAGGCGTCCTAACTCGTATCGACTCGTTTTATCGGAGAAAACTTGTCGCGATCTAGGTATGAAGCAGGCACCTGCCGTCTCCCAGTCGAGGACGCTCTGCGATCGGCCACACCGAGGTATCCACGTTTAAGGTATTGTTTAAGGTATCCACGTTTTGAGGTCTTCTGAATTCATTTATGCTATTTTTAAGAGATGTATGTATGTATGAGTGTATGTGTGTGTGTGTGTGTGTGTGTGTGTGTATGTGTGTTTATGTGTATGGGAGTGAACACGATAGCTCCTGAACGGGGCATGCGATTGAGCTCAAATTGGGTATCTATGTTATAAACCACCGTCGCAAGACCGGTATGGATTTGGGTGTGTATAGGACTTACAGTTTTTCTACAGGGCTACGACAAAGATTTCTTTTACATTATGGCCTATGGGGGAAAATTCTGGAAAGTGCGCTAGCATTTAAACGGTACATTCGATGGAGCTCAAATTGGGTGTACATGTTATAAACAACCATCGTAAGACCGGTATCGATTTGGATGTGTATAGGACTATAGTTTTTCTACAGGGCTACGCCAAAAATTCCTTTTACATTTTAGCCTATGGGGAGACATTCTTGAAAGTGCGCCAGCGTTTAAACGATACATTCGATTGAGTTTCATTTTGGTATTTATATTTAAATGATTCATCGATTAAAATTTATTTAAATGCTTGGTAATGATCTTAATCGTAAGTGTTCGGAAAGTCGAGTGGAGTCACTCCAGATTTTTATTCAATAAGTTTATCTGACAATAAGAAGTAATGTTTATTTCTCCCATGAATTACCTCTTAAAGAACTAGGGGCCAAGGCCCCCAGACTCGCTACGCTCGCTTTTCGTAGGAGGCATTCGGCCCCTAATAAGGCTTATTCGTAAAAAAGGCACCATTTCAACAGACAAAACCCAGAGGTTGGATCGGATAGAATGTTGCAGAGCTACACGTTGCTGGGTTCTAGCATGTTGCTTGGAATATAAAAATGGAAACTTCGCACTCTTTTTAATGATGTGAAACCCATGGAACACCTTGCCTATGAGCCAATTAGGGCGATTTTTCATAATTGGGCGACTTGCGTATATGTATAGTTAATAATGAGCTCAAAGAAAACAGTGCTTCGTATATTTTCTTTGATAAAAATTACGGAACAACTAGGATAGCTTGCCACCCATGGCGACTTTTCATGATTGGGCGATGGACGCAGGCTCACAACCTATAATGACTGCTCATGTAAGGTTCCCGGAATACCGTTATCCCTATTTTCATAGCATAATTCTTTGCAGATGGGCGTATTGAGCACCACGAATGATACCATCTCATGCGTGCTGGAAAATAACCCAAGTGTACTAGAACTGCTATAATGCCATAGTAAACGCCACCCAATATTTCTACGGGTAGCGAACACTTCCAGCTGGACCGAACCTGCTTTAAAATAATCTGCATTTTAATTATTTTTCATTTTCCAGATATTGGGTTCTAACAATTTGGTACTCGCAGTTTAGATTCACCCTGCTTGGAAAGATACCCTTTTGCCAGATGGTACCTGATGCCGAGATGGCGGTTTTTAAAATCAGTTAGAATGAGCTATTCTGTTTTGGAAAAACGAACAATCGCTCATTCTAAACTCCTGTTGTCTAAGCGAACTGACTATTTGAAAAGTCACTGTGTCAACCTTTGAGTTATTTATTTCATATACTTATTAATTTGGCGCAAAATGGGTGTGATTCTATTTCAAATTTGTCGATTTCCGTGAACTTTGGAATGGCTTTGTTGCAAATGAATGAATGATTTTATGCCAAATCTGGCAACCATTCTGTTTTATTTTTTCAGTTTTTTTATTAATATCTTCTAAAATAATTCGATTTTCGAAATTTAAGTCAGCTTATCAGGTTCCTCGGAATTTACCGAATCCGTGTACATACGTTTCTCGAAACTCAAATCCCCACAGTTTAGGATGAAACAGCCGAACAAGCTCTTGACAGAAGCGGCCGTTACTTTTTTTTTTTTTTTAGAATAAAAAGATTCCCTCTTTGTTTAACAACCCCTGTTGCCGATCGCCGATCTCACGTCTCGTCTCGCGGTGGTAAACCTCTGACTCATCTCTCGTCTCGCAAATACTTTGTCTCGTCTCGCGTCTCCCGGAGAGATTGCCTGTCTTGTCTCGCGCGAGACGTCTCGCAAAATTAAGAACTGCCGTTTCGTTACCCTATTTTTAGTAACATTAATACTATTTTATTGAAAATTAATATTAATAACATCAACTAGTTACATATTACCTTCTTAGTACATATATTAGTTACCCTATTAACTTATATGTGCATTTGAAGCGTTAAAAATCGAGATTGAATCCTTATCTACTGTCATGTGGCATGACACCGAAAAAATATTTGTTTTTATTTATTGATTTCCGGAATTGCGTCAATATAATATGTATGGTTGATGGGAGTTTCGCACCTGATGCCGAGATGGCGGTTTTTAAAATCAGTTAGAATTAGTTATTCTGTTTTGGAAAAACGAACAATCGCTCATTCTAAACTCCTGTTGTCTAAGCGAACTGACTATTTGAAAATTGTCAACTTTGTGTATTTATTTCATATACTTATTAATTTGGCGCAAAATGGGTGTCATTCTATTTCAAATTTGTCAATTTCGAATTTGGAATGGCTTTGTTGCAAATGAATGAATGATTTTATGCCAAATCTGGCAACCATTCTGTTTTATTTTTTCAGTTTTTTATTAATATCTTCTAAAATAATCCGATTTTCGAAATTTAAGTCAGCTTATATCAGGTTCCTCGGAATTTCCCGAATCCGTGGACATGTTTCTCGAAATTCAAATCCCCACAGTTTAGGATAAAACAGCCGAACAAGCTCTTGACGAATGGCCGTTACTTTTTTTTAGAATAGAGAGATATATTGACAGGGAGCGTGTTCAATAAAGGAGACATATTTCTTACGAGCCCGAGCCCGAACACCATAGTCCATTTAGCCGAATCCTGTTCGGGCCCGTGCTCGTGATGAGCCCATTTCATCTGTAGTCCACACAGTCACGTCTTTTTCCCCTTCTATCCACTCTTTCTTTCTATTTTGTTGCGCTATTTTCCTTAATTTTTTATTCAAGGAACCTCCCAGTTTTCCGTGTTTATATCATTCTGCCGCAATCGTTTACATCAACTTGGGCTTTTTGCATGGAGCTGCAGGAAGAAAGTCGATCGTGACTCATTATTGACAACTCCTGTAGAAATGCATTGCATTAACCCTTTG
This sequence comes from Cheiracanthium punctorium, assembly GCA_038373885.1. Classification (NCBI taxonomy): domain Eukaryota; kingdom Metazoa; phylum Arthropoda; class Arachnida; order Araneae; family Cheiracanthiidae; genus Cheiracanthium; species Cheiracanthium punctorium. The sequence continues at coordinate 21,542 of JAWZYV010017057.1, read as the reverse complement.
AGGTGCTACCCTTTCCCAATGCTGAAAAAAGGACAGCCGTTGCCATCGCTCGACTTAACTACCTGCAAGATGGCGGACGATCGAAACGTTCATCGCGGGCCACAGATCTAGAGACCCTTTTTTGACGACACCTGGCTGTGTTCGCACAGCCAGGTGTGGAAAAGGGTTGCGCCTGAAAGGGTTAAATGGGGAGTCGGGGCAGTGAACCCACAATCACTGTCCAGTGGGCTTATAAGTAAATTCAAGTCTGAATTATAATGAAACCTTTCGTTAATAGATCGCGCTTTGGGACCACCTCAGAATGACTTACTAAGCGGAGTTTATATTCAGTGCAACACGAAATTCCAAATGTTTAAAAATAATAACTGTGTCTGTGATTCACTTACCTTATACTTTATATCCATTGGTGTCAGTGGCGTAGCCAGAAATTTTCCATGGGGGGGGGGGTTACGACTCTACGCAACTCATAGAAATGTATACCTGTATGTGTGATAAGGGAGTGAAGACTATACATTTTGTATGGTAAAAAATTCCTCAGAGCGGGGTTGTGACCCCCCTTAGCTACGCCACTGATTAAGAATTTAAATGAATAAAACGAGTGACATCTTAAAGAAATTATAAGTAAAGGCGGTGATTTTTTACTTATAATTGCTTATAGCACTTGTAGAATTGCTAGAACAACGTGTGTATGACAAGGGAGTGAAGACTATACATTTTGTATGGTAAAAAATTCATCATGGGGTGTTTGTGACCCCCCCTTAACCCAGTGGCGGATTAATGCAAGTCTGTCGGTGGGGGGCGGTTAATTAAAAGATTGACGTATACATCCATTTTATGGAAGTAAAATAGGATCTTTTACATTAGTAATTTCTTTATTCTCGGGGGGGCGATCGCCCCCTCCGCCCCCCTCACCCTTTTAATCCGCCCTTGCGCTAACCCCCCCCCCCTTGGCTACGCCACTGATTGGTGTATTAAGAATTTAAATGAATAAAACGAGTAACATCTTAAAGGAATTATAAGTAAAGACGGCAATTGTTTTACTCATGATTGCTTATTGCACTTCTAGAATTGCTAGAACAATCTGTCGTATTGAAGAACACTCCCGGATGAATTCCTTAAATGGGTTGATTAGTCAAACAACCTTTCCAAAGGAAAGTTCCGAGAGACATTTTCCGTAAAAATGAAGTGCTTTCGATAGATAACCTTGACCAAGAAATGGCACTGAGTTTGCACATCTTAAAAGTGACGTCTTAATAGCGACGCTGTGTGAAAAGGCGTATTAGAAAGATGATGTAACAGGTGGAATGGCGTCTTACCCAGGTAACTTACTAACGAGGTTTGACGGTATAAGGAAGAACGTTTGTTTTTACGGCAGGGACGTAGCAAGAAGAAAATTTTTCGGAGGGACCCAGGTCCCGCATGGCACCCCCTCCCCCTGTTCCTACCTAAGTTCCTGGTTTACTGTATATAAAAACTTTTTATAAAGCATCTGAGTTTAAAAATAAATGAATATTTTACAGCCCAAATTTCATTCGTCTGGGGAAGGCACTGCCCGTTTGACCACCCCTTCCCCTCCCAGTGGCGAAACCAGAAAGTTTTTTTAGGGAAGGGCTAAATTTTGAAGAAAGATTATTTCCAACCAAACAAAATGTACAATAAAGCAAAATTTTAGTTTAAATCAATCTAAAAATTTTGGCAGAGGGTAATTTATATATAAAAAGGTCATTTTACCTGTTTAAAGTCATTTTACCCGTTAAAATCATTTTACCCGTTTGTTTTTAAAGGTCATTTTACCCGTTATAATAAAGCAGAATTCGACCTTCGAGCAACCTCTTTTGGGGGGGGGGAGGGGGAAAGCCGAAGCCCCTCACCTGGATCGATGACTGCCCCCCCCCTCACCAGTGATTCCTTAAAAAATTCACAAAAAATTGAAAGTGGACCAGACTTCGTGCCGATTACAATACAATCGACTGTAATCGATGACTAAAATAATATTTTACAAATTTTACAAAAATGCTACGATAAAATTGCATTATTGTCGAATTCTTTTGATATTTGATTTCTTTAATATCAAGATCAGGGCCCGATTAATCTTTGAAGTGAGCGGAAGCTCAGTCTCATTTCGCCCCCCCCTCCTTTTCGTTTGTAGTAAGTAACATTTTTGATGATTTTCTTCTATGAAAATATATTTTTTGTTAAAAGGATATTTCAATGATTTAATTAGTTCTAATGATTTTATTTGATAAAAATATTTTATTGATTAATTCGAAATTTTCCTTTGATAAAAATATGTTATTCATTAATCTTCGCAATAGTTTATTTCATTGTAATGAGATTTTACAGTACTTTTAAAATGACTTTAAAAAGTAAACTATAAGCATTACCTTACTACGGCAACATTAAACTTTATTTATTGAGTCGTATATTTTTCATAAGACATGGGGCTTTTTTCGGGAATTGTTTGTACGTTTTGACGACATCCTAAAAATTACAACATGGAAGTTCAGAATTAATTTTGACATTTAGACAATGTTTAAGATTATGTATTGAAAGTTACAGAAAATTTTCTCTCAACTGGGGCAGATGTCTTAGGTAAAAACATAGCAAACTGAACTAATTTAGGAATGTTGCGACATGAAGTATCAAGACTTCTAAAAAACCTTAAAAATAGCCTTCCACTTCTCTTTATTAAAAATCTTAACAATAACTTTAAAGATCACTTAAAAACAAAATTTTTAATTTGCATCCCTTTTTCAGTCATTTCTGCCCCCCCCCCTTTCAAATTCTGAGGGGAAGCTCAAGCTTCTCGAGCCTTTCTGGTAATCAGGCCTTGATCAACATTATTGTTATTTTACTGAATTAACAATCACTAGTCATAATCGTTTTGGAAATTGTTAGCAATCGTAATCCATATCATTTCTTATAATCGATTACAGATGATCGTGTAATCGCACGAAGTCTGAAGTGGACACTCGCCAGGTGTCCAAGGTCAGTCGAGTTCGAAGATCCGCACGGCACGACCAAGACGAGAGCATCCCCTCAGCGGTCAGGTCCCCACGTGAACACGCCGTGAACCAGAGGCTCAAATCACGGCCCGTTCAACAGGCGGACACAGAAAAAAAACACGGCCGGTCGCTTCCCTTCTCGCTTGGCGAACTCTTGGCGCTGTTTCTTTTTTCCCGGCAACCCTCGCTCGACGTGCCAGAGGAATAGGGAATGATCTCTATTGTTTTTGTTGCTGCGCACTCGTGATATGTAAAAGGAGGATAACACTCGTCGTCGATAACCGAAACTGATAAGACAACAGGACGCCGATAAACGCTGATACTGCAGAAGTAACTACTATATTCGTGTCCACGCTGGATTCCTCATTCCTTTTCAATCTGTGGACGGCGATCAGGAAGCAACACACCACTACTCACCACTTGCTTCCGACTTGATTGATACTCAGACAAGACTTAAGACAATGTCCCTCTCGGTGGCGGACCCATCGACCACCGCCCGCTGGTCAGCGGCCATGTCCAGCGACAAGATCGTGCCCCAGTGGAGCCTGCGACAGAGCTGCCTCTGCACCGTGAAAGACCGGGTGCTGGGTTACTCCCGGGGACGCAGGAACAGCGTCACGGCCCGGTGCCCCCTCGAGAACCCCTTCCTGGAGTACCCCATCGACCTGAGGCACGAGCTGCTCAACCACCTGCTGCGCCTGAGGCCCACGGGCCGCGAGCTGCTCAAGGCGGTCGAGCTGCTGGTGACGTCCGGCATTCCGGCCTTCGACGTCCGATGCCTGGACGACTGCAAGTTCTCGGACATCCGGACCGTGCTGGAGGCCCTGCTGGGCAACGGCCCTTGCCTCCGCGAGCTGGCCCTGGCCGGGCAGTGGCTCTACCACGACGACAGCAACGAGCTGGTGAAGAGGATCCTGCGCGCCTGCCCCAACCTGCGCCACCTCAAGCTCCAGCACACGACGCGGGACGGGGGGGAGCTGCGCGCGGCCCTGGCCCACTGCCCCCGCCTGCAGAGGCTCGAGATCCTGCACCCGTCGACGGACGACAGCGATCTGCAAGACCTGGCCGAAGACATGCTCCGCAATCCCGCGTACGACGGCGTCAGGGAGTCCCTGGTGGAGGTGCGGCTCCCTTCCTCCGTGGGCGGCCGGGGCGTCCTCACCCTCCTGAGGGCGCTGCCCAACTTGCAGTACCTGGCCTGCACCTACCTGGACCAGGTGATCGACGAGCTGGAGGACATCCGGGACATCGAAGAGCGGGGCTACTGGAGCGAGAGGGCGTCCGGGTTGAAAGGCTTGCACGTCTGCCTGCCCGTCTGCGCCGACACGCCCGAGCTGGTGACGCACTGGTTCCCAAACTTGGAGGAGATCTCCCTGGAGGTGCAAGACGACATGGACCTCCAGCCCCTGGCCCAGCTGGCCAAGCTGCGGTCGCTCGAGCTCAAGAACAGCCCCACGCTGCCCATCTCCTACATGGACGAGGTGGTGCCCCTGCTCCAGAAGTGCGGTCGCAGGCTCATGAGCCTGAGCCTGGAGCGATTCGACCTCATCGACCTCGCCAAGACGACGACCACGTGCCCCAACCTGCGCTCCTTCAGCGCCCAGTGGTTCACGATCCTCAGCACCGGCAGCGTCTCCTCCCAGAGGCACAGCCGGCGGCAGTTCCTCAACCTGCGCTACCTGCGCCTCAGGCCCAGGGTGGGGCGCAAGGTGACGCCCGAGGCCTGCGAGATACTCCTCACCCACAGCCAGTGCCTGAAGCACCTCGAGTTCTACTGCAGCTACGGACTGACCGACGCCCTGGTCGCCAAGCTGCTCAAGACCAACCAGTTCGCCCAGCTGAGGACCCTCCTGCTGAGGCACGGCCACGGACTGTCCGGCAACGGGATACTCCAGCTGACCAGGGGGGCGCAGAACCTCAGAGTGTGGGACGTGGGCATGATCTACTCCAAGCAGCCGAACCCGTGAACGAACAAAGAAAAAAAAAACAACGAAAATTTCGCTCGAAGCTAGTCGAAAAAACGCCACTGCCAAATATTAAGTGTTTTTGTGTGAGATGTCCTTTTCATCCTCTCCAAAGTGACCATGGACTGACCGGATTACTTCGATCGCCCCCTGCAGTTTTAAGAGTTTAAAAAAAAAAAGTATGCATACATACTGAGATGGAGATAGAAACGAAAGAAAAAAATAAGGTTTACTAACTGCTGGTGTGTGGGAATTAAACAGAGAAAATAAAACAGCCCAATTTTTCGAACGACTGTTTCTGATGAATGTGCATTCCAGGTGAAAAAAAACTGTTTTCGATTTTTCTAACGAAACATTTTCAGGTTTCATACCATGTGATATTTACGGATTTCCGGTGAAAAACAAGACAAAAATGTGCCTTATATTAACTCTCTCCCGGTGGATTTATAAACTATCGAAAGTGTTTTTTTTTTTTTTAAATAGAGCTGTAAAAATTCAGTTTTGAGAGTATATTTATTATATGAGCGAGTTTTATTCGTAAATACTTTCTAGGAACTGCTAATAGTACGTAAGTTGTGTTATCTATCGCATCATTATAATTCACTACTTTTTATAATATTTCTTTAATACAAAAAGTATTCACTTTATATAATACCTCTAATATTTTTAAACATTTATGCAAAAACAAAGTGTTTTCTTAAATTTTTAAAAGTTTTTGCATTTTTTTAAAAATGTTATACCAAGCTTTTCGAAATGAAATTTCGAGAATAAATTGAAAAATTTCAAGTTTTTTTTTAAACCAAGAGATTTCTAAACTCTTATCTTAAAAAGTAAATGTTTTCTAAAGTATTGAAAAATCAGAAGTACCTTTGATATTTTTAAACTGTTATCTTATAAAAAATTGTTTCTTAAGTATTAAAAAAAATTAAAAATAACAAATATTTTTAAACGTTTGTGTAAAAATTCTGTGTGTTTTTAAAAAAGTTTTATATAATGTTTGTTTTTCTATAATGTAATAATTTTTAAAACCTGAAAAATTCTATCACAATTTTTAATGTTTCTGTTAAAAAGAAAAGCAAAAGCTTTTTCTAAGCTTCGAAACATGTTTTCGTCTTTTATAATGTGACATTTTTCTAAATTTTTCAAAATTAAATTGGGTGCATAAAATTGAAAGCTGTTTCAAAAAATAATAATAAGAGGAAATAAAATGAATATAGCTCAACGAAAACTGAATTTTTAAGTTACAGACTCAAATTTTGGTCTTTTAAAAAAAGGATATATTTCATGATTTAATATTCTCTTATATAATTCCATAAACCGTTAAGATAAATGGTGACTATTTTTCTAAGCACTTTTTAAGTAAAGCATTGTTAGTATATTTTATAATATTTTTTTTTAAAAATTGCAATGTAAATAATGTTACCAAGCTCAATTGTGTGCCTGTGCATTACTGACCAACCCGTAGAATGCCATTCCTGACTGTGTATGTACACACGTAAAATCTATTTTTTATAACAAGGTATCTTTCATTTCTGTTATAAAGAATTTTTTGTAAAAATGAGTTTTTTAACGACATGTGTTTTTGTGGAATGTCCTAACTGTGATACATCGAGTGGCGGACAACTAAACTGTAACCGACCACGCACTTTTGCTGTTCCAAGTGAACCTTAGAGTTGAGTTGCATATTTTGGAATACGGAAGTTTTTCTATTAAAATAATTTATAAAATATATTGGACCTGTGTCGTTCTTGTTGTTCATGGTTTATGTTGAAAGAGAAGTTAAAAAATCTGGAGTGACTCTACTCGACTTTTCGAACACTTACGATTAAGATCATGACCCAGCATTTAAATAAATTTGAATCAATGAATCATTCAAACATATATACCAAATGGAAGCTCCATCGAATGTACTGTTTAAACGCTAGCGCACTTTCAAGAATTTCTCCCCATAGGCCATAATGTAAAAGAAATCTGGGTCGTAGCCCTGTATAAAAACTGTAAGTCCTATACTCATCAAAATCAATACCGGTCTTGCGATGGTGGTTTATAACCTATATACCCAATTTGAGCTGCTTCGAATATACCGTTTAAACGCTACCGCACTTTCAAGAATTCCCCCCCCCCATAGGCCATCCTGTAAAAGAAATCTGGGTCGTAGTCCTGTAGAAAAACTATATGTCCTATACACAGGAAAATCAATACCGGTCTTACGACGGTGGTTTATAACATGTATACCCAATTGGAGCTCAATCGAATGACCCCTTTAGGAGCTATCGTGTTCACTCACATACACACATACATACATACATCTCGTAAAAATAGCATAAATGAATTGAGAAGACCTCCAAACGTGTCCCTACACCAAAATCTCGAACTCGAATTTTTTCATGATGACAATACTTGCCTTAAATAAAAAGATCATATCGGCAGACACACAAGAGTATCGACTAGAGATGAGACGGGCTGAGCCAGAACTGGGCTCGGGCTCTGAAATTAACGATTGTCTCCTTTATTGAACAGACTTCTTGTAAACAGATTTTTAAAGAGTGATTCACGGGAGAAATAAATTGATTATTAATATTGGATAAGCTGGAATATAAAGATTTAGAGAGTGCATTAAGAGTTTGCTGTTGTATATTTGTCTTTCATTTGCACCAACGGCAAAATTTAGATTTTTCTGTCCATGGACTTTCGTGGATCTATTAGCTTAAATTTCGGGCTCGGGCTTCATAGCCCGAACTCTAGTATCGATTATGAACCACTTTCAACACAACAATTTTTTTTTTCTTTTTCTGTTTTTGCGACAAATTTGCAGATGTACTGTCGTCAAACTTGGTGATCAGCTGGGATCCATGCAGGTGAAATGTGTAGAGGAGAGGAGGTGATTATGGAATACCATTTACATTTCTAACTGTAACTTCATAGATTTTTAAATAAAATCCCCCAAAACAGCATGAGTCCATGCTATAATGAATCGTAATGAAATGTCCATTGCAAAGAAATACACAATTTATTTTGTTGTTATAGAAAAAAATATTTTTAAAAAAAGTTACGAATGGAGTATAATATGGAATAGTCGGGTCATATGGAATAGATGGTTTAAACCGATGAAAAGCAATTTATATTGCTTCATATATAGTTATTGGTTACTATAAATCAAATTTTTATGTTTTGTAGTTTAAATCATTATACTGGAGTCATTTCTGCTTCGAGTCGATTTAGAAAAGTTGTAGATATAATTTTCTTTCTTTGCTCCGATACAGTCATGGTGAGCCCACAGAGAACAGCTGGATCTTTGAATCCAAACTTATCGTCGTTGATCATTAGAGAATTTTTCGTGACAAAAGATGCATTCAGCGTCTTTGTTTTCCGGGTTTTTAGTGGATGACATGAAACCCATTACACTATTACCCAGTATTCCATAATACCCGACACGCCATCTCGGAAAACGAACCTTTAAAACTCATTGGCAAAACACTGTCCTCTAAAAAATAACCACAGTTCAACAAACTACCATTCTCTTAGTGTACATTATGCGTAACATCCATGTTCATGTCACGTGTTTACTAGTAAGTTAAAATGTTTGAAAACTTATCTACAAAAACTCGTGAAAATGACAAAACATACTTTGTTCTGTAGCGAGTGGTACGGCAACAGGAGAGCGGTCCATTCTTACTGCATTGTAAGAAGGGAATCTTTCTTGAGTGGTTCATGGTATTCCCTTGTGGCAATAGCAACTAACAGAGACAAAAACTCGGTATTCCATATTTCCCGACTATTCCATAATCACCTCCTCTCCTCTATCTGTTTTACAGTTCCTTCGCTATAAATGGCTATCTATTTAAACGGCAACTTCACAAAAAATGCAGTAGATTTAAACAACCCTTCTTTGGCATCTTTTCCAATATTTTAATCTATTTTCTAAATTATTAAGGGGAAAAAATGACATACAAAAATTAATATGGAAATTCGCAAAAATAGATTTTGAAATTCACAAGAACGGGTACTAAAATTAAAAAAAAAATCTGGAGTGACTCCACTCTACTTTCCGAACACTTACGATTAAGATCATGACCCAGCATTTCAATAAATTTGAATCGATGAATCATTCAAACATATAGACCCAATGGAAGCTCCATTGAAGTACCGTTTAAACGCAAGCGCACTTTCAAGAATGTCTCCCCGTATCCCACAATGTAAAAGAAACCTTTGTCGTTGCCCTGTAGAAGAACTATAAGTCCTATCCACATCCAAATCAATACCGGTCTTATAATGGTGGTTTATAACCTATATACCCAATTGGAGTTCCATCGAATGCCCCGTTTAGGAGCTATCGTGTTTGCTCACATACACACACACACACACATCTCGTAAAAATAGCATAAATGAATTCAGAAGACCTCGAAACGTGTCTATACACCAAACTCTTGAATTCGAACTTTTTCAGGATGACAATACTTTCCTTACAGGGTACATGTTCGGAAAGTAAAAAGACAAACAGTTTTCATAAAAATGGGACCCTGCAAAAAATTCCTTTCGACCCCTGATGGATGTCACTTTGCGACAGCCTTTAAGGGCTTCAAATGTTACTCCCGCGCTATAAATAAAATGTAATCTGCTATAAACATCTCTACACTTATTAAAAGATACAGCCCACTGTGGAAGTCATTCAATCCAAACGGTGCGAATTTTATTACATTTTATTACGTAAAACTTTTTTAGGGATCTCGAAAACTACGAATCTATTTCAGCTGTGACGTAGTTACGATAGATTTTCAAATTTTCTAAACCTTTAGTATCGCTCTGTTCAATCACTTTTTCTTAAAAGCTCTAATAACGTTACTCGGTTTTAGGGCTATATAAATAATTATTGCGTCTTTCGATGCCATTCATATCGACTTTAACTTAAGAGTTATAATAATATTCCGTTTTTTAAAGCTATTTTTGAACTCTTTAAACGGTGGCGGATCCAGAAAAAAACTATCTGGGAGGGGTGCACATATTTTTTTGTCTCCCTTTTTTTTGGAAATTAATTTGAATTTACAAGCTAAGTCAATATTCTACAGTGTCAATCTAATTCGTCTATGCTATAGAATATTGAACATATTCAATTGTCTCAGAAAAAAAAAATCTGGAGTGACTCCACTCGACTTTCCGAACACTTACGATTAACATCATTACCAAGCACTTAAATAAATTTGAATCGATGAATCATTCAAACATATACCAAATTGAAACTCAATCGAATGCACCGTTTAAACGCTTGCGCACTTTCAAGAATGTCTCCCCATAGGTCATTATGCCATAACATAAAAGAAAGTTTTGTCGTAGCCCTGTAGGAGAACTATAAGTCTTATACACACCAAAATCAATACCGGTCTTAGGATGGTGGTTTATAACATGTATACCCAATTTGAACTCAATCGAATGTATCGTTTAAACGCTAGCGCACTTTCAAGAAATTCCCCCCATAGGCCATCATGTAAAAGAAATCTTGGTCGTAGCCCTGTAGAAAAACTATAAGTCCTATACACACCCAAATCAATACCGGTCTTGCAATGGTGGTTTATAACATATATACCCAATTTGAGCTCAATAGAATTTACCGTTTAAACGCTAGCGCACTTTCAAGAAATTCCCCCCATAGGCCATCATGTAAAAGAAATCTGGGTCGTAGCCCTGTAGAAAAACTATAAGTCCTATACACACCCCAATCAATACCGGTCTTGCGACGGTGGTTTATGACCTATATATCTAATTTGAGCTCCATCGAATGCTCCGTTCAGGAGCTATCGTGTTCACTCACATACACACACACACACATACACACATACATACATACATCTCGTAAAAATAGCATAAATGGATTCAGAAGCCCTCAAAACGTGTCAAAACACCAAAATCTCGAAGTCGAATTTTTTCATGATTACAATACTTTCCTTACATGGTACATGTTCGGAAAGTAAAAATATTAAAAATCGAGAATTTTTCCTCGGCAACTCCCTGTTTTCAGAAAGTTTCACGAAAAGGACACTGCTGTTACATTTATTACGTTGTGTAATGCAGCTGACGAAGAACCATCTTGCAATTTGTTTATTTCCTTAACCCTTTCCCAATGCTGAAAAAAAGGGCAGCCGTGGCCATCGCTCGACTGAATGACGAGCACAGCCAGCTGTCGTCCAAAAAGGGTCTCTCGATCCGTGGCACGCGATGAACGTTTCGATCGTCCGCCCTCTTGCGGGTCGTTCCGTCGAGCGATGGCCACGGCTGCCCTTTTTTCAGCATGGGGCCCTGTATCCGGCTGTTCTCGCATTCTTCCATTTTTCAGCAGATGTCAGTACTGTTTAAAAAGAATCGTGACCCTTTTTGTTATGGAAAAGGACGTGCTCAAAAGTAAAGGATTCTCGTGGAGCTCTTTCACCCGCAACTATTTTTTATAGAAATCGCATCGATTCTTCGTGACTGGCAACAGTCCAAACGTCCGAGTTGGGTGTTCCCAGATCGGGAACACTGCGCGTTAAAGGGTTAAATTCGTGAGGGAGAGTTCGCTTAACCCATTTATGCCTGGCGTCCCTTTTTTGGGACGGCATTTTCGCTTGAGTCGAAAACGTTATTTATTTTTCCTAGCCTTTATTCATGAGTATTGAGATTCAACTCTACAAAATAGTTCAACATGACCCAGTAGGATGTTGATATTTCGATTTTTATGCATAATGATTTTAAAAGAAATCATCCCTTGTTCAAGAAGTTGACATCAGAAATATATCTATTATTTTTGTTATCTGTAAAAATCGAAGAAAGTCGCAAAAATATTCAGGCACAAGTGGGTTAATCGAAACAACGCCCTCTTAAGGTGAGGTACTTTGATTCAGTAACATTTCTCCAGTTTTAATATTTGTTCACACTGAAATAATTGAAACTTTGTGAAACAACACAGTTAACAGATTACTTAGCAATGAGGACGCTCGTTTCGGGCGAACAAAATGTACTCTCTTCTTCAGCCGAATAAAGAACCACCGACAGGGGGCACAGAAGAGTGTGGACTGAAAAAGAAAACAGAAACAGAAACGTAGAGCGAGTTGCCATGGCAACTATATGGAATGAAAACTCGCTCTTCGCTCCTGGTTTTGTTTGCTTTTTCAGCCCTCACTCTTCTGCGGTTGCTGTTAGTGGTTCTTTATTCAGCTGAAGAAGAGCAAAAAATATTATCTCTTGAAACGTGCGTCCTGATTGATAGAATACCTTTAAAGTATGTTATTTTACAAAGTTTGCGTTATTTCATCTATTAAATACCCAAAAGTTTCTTTTGGGTGTTTTTTGACATCTTCTCCCGTTTTTCCCCCTTCCGTAAAGTATCCTATCGAAGTGTACTAGAGTGCGTGCTATAGTAAAACGTTCCATACAACGATACTTAAGGGTGTAGTTCGAAGAAACAAGATCTCCGTCAAGGTCAAGGTATAAGCGTAAAGTTTTCAAAATTATTGGGGGGGCCGGGCCCCACAACCCTATATATTCACGTCAGTGGCGTAGCCAAGGGGGGGGGTTAGGGGTGTCATAACCACCCCCCATGCGGAATTTTTTGCCATACAAAATGTATATTCTTCACTCCCTTATCACACACCCGTATACATATATGTGAGTTGCAGAAGGCGTAACCCGCCCATGAAAAATTTCTGGCTACGCCACTGATTCACGTACATATATAACTTAGTCATAGCTGCCAACTATTACGGAATATAACCACTTTTTCTACGTGATTTTTCGGCTTAAAATAGAGCAAAATTTTTGTGCTGCGATCGCGAACTGGTAATTATTTTGAAAAAAATAATTAAAAAACAGACTGTTTACGAAAAGTGGTTAGTTATATTCCGTAGTAGTTGGCAGCTATGACTTACTATATATAAGTGTCAATTATTGGAGGCGCTCGAGCTCTATGGTTCCATAGAATTCTACGCCTATGTAAGGTAAGTATCCATGTTAGTATCTTCCTACCCTGTTATAAGTTAAAAATAGAAGCAAAGTAAAAAATCCAAAGGAGGAAAAAGCAAATATTTTCGATGAGATATAGTGCATTTTAGACACATCTGAACTTTTCTTCACTTCATACTTTACATCGCATAATCTGATTTGAATGAACCAGAGCCTGGCGAGAGCAGCTTATAGTCACATTGTGTGTTACGTGGCGTCACAATGAATACTAAATCAGGATTGAAATCAAAATAAGAAAAATTTTTAAAGTACAAGGTTTTTTTTAAACGCTTGTAAATGGCGTGAATACTTTTTTATGTTAGTATAAATGAGTTTTCGGTATTGAGTGGTCAATTATTGGGTGCGCTCGGCCCCTATTCACAATTTATTGGGGGGGCTCGAGCCCCACGGGCCCATATAACTCTACGCCTATGGGTCAAGGTACACACATTGAAATAAACTAATTGTCCCAGGGACTCGAAAAAATTGAGGATAATTCTTTAGTTTAGAAGTTGTATTACCCTCCGTTATAAATGAAACAACAGTGCCTTTTATAAAACTTTCAAAAAGAATTCATGTATCATGGAATTAATTGCACAGGAAAAAATTTTCGGAAAGTGACACATCCTACTCAATAGTCGATTTTTAAGAATTTTTTCTGAAAGTCTCGTAACGGATGAGGGTTGATCCCTCATTGCAGTGTTATAGTACAGCTTGTAAAGAGGCATTCTGAAAATTTTGAAGTGCCTGACATAATTGGTTTATGTGAATTTATGTACCAAAATCACATGTTTTTTTTTCGAACAATACCGTTAAGGGACCCAGTAAAATGATCGCTCTAGAGGGATGTGTCGTTCTATCGAGGAGATTATTATATTGTATGTAAATTCCTCTGGACCGCAAAATTTTATCGTTATAGAGGGAATTATCGTTGTATGGGATGTCGTTATAGCGAGGTTTTACTCTATGATAATCCGATGCTTAACCCTTTAGCGCGCGGTGTCCTCGACATGAGGAGACAACTCTGATACTTTGACTGTTTTGATTCACGAAGAATATATTTGATTTCAATTAAATACTTAAGGAAGACATCTAGATAGACCGCCCAATGTCGAAAAAGTGCAGCCGTCTCCATCGCACGATTTAACTACCAGAAAGAGGGCGGTCAATCGAATCCCCCACTGCTCGCCACAGAACTAAAGAACATGTTCGACACAGCTAGCTGTACGGCGCAGCACAGCCAGCTGTGTCCAACATGTTCTTTAGTTCTGTGGCGAGCAGCGGGCGATTCGATCGGACCGCGATGTTGCTGGTAGTTAAATCGTGCAATGGCAACAGCTGCACTATTTCGACATTGGGGAATGGGTGCGCTTCCAAGGGGTAATAGAAGAGGTCGCTCATAGAATTTTCACAGTATCAAGTTATTTATTTTAAATGGAGGAATATTAAATGGAGTGGGTGAAGGCATATTTTTGTCACATGTCTTATCTCGAGCCCATTATCAAAAATGCGCAGCCGTTGCCATCGTACGATTTAACTACCAGCAAAAGGGTTGTTGATCGAATCGTCCATCGCGTGCCGCAGAGCTCAAGAACATTTTTTGACACAGCCGGCTGTGCGGAGGCTGCACGATCGCAGCTGCATGGGAGAAGAGGTATCTCGCAGTCAGAGAGAAAATATTCAGGCCGCGCCATACACTGATAAGAATCAAGATGAACCGGATCAGAGCTGATTCACTGATGCGCTGAGTGGGAAGATAGCCATGGTCCAGTTATCAGTTGGACACGTAAGGGTGTGCCGGCTTCACAAGGACCGCTGCAAAGCGGGAACGAATGTTTTCGAAGAGTCTGCGTGTGTGTATATACGTACAGGGTGACCGCAAAAGGTTTTAATTGTTTTTCTATTAGAGATAAGTTGGCAGTGTTAATTGAAAAAATCTGGAGTGACTCCACTCGACTTTCCGAACACTTACGATTCAGATCATGACCCAGCATTTAAATAAAATTGAATCGATGAATCATTCAAATATATAAATCCAAACTGAAGCTCCATCGAATGTACCATTTAAACGCTAGCCCACTTTCAAGAATTTCTTCTCCATAGGCCATCCTGTAAAAGAAATATTGGTCGTAGCCCTGTCGAAAAACGATAAGTCCTATTCACACCCAAATCGATACCGGTCTTGCGACGGTGGTTTATAACATACATACCCAATGTGAGCTCCATCGAATGCTCCGTTCA
Source organism: Cheiracanthium punctorium (assembly GCA_038373885.1). Lineage (NCBI taxonomy): Eukaryota > Metazoa > Arthropoda > Arachnida > Araneae > Cheiracanthiidae > Cheiracanthium > Cheiracanthium punctorium. The sequence goes on along the minus strand of JAWZYV010017057.1, from coordinate 6,364 downwards.
GGAGCTATCGTGTTCACTCACATGCACACACACACACACATATCTCATAAAAATAGCATAAAGGAATTAAGAAGACTTCAAAACGTGTCCATACACCCAAATCTCGAAGTCGAATTTTTTTAATGATTACAATGCTTTCCTTACAAAGTACATGTTCGGAATGTAAATAATGATAATAATAAAAATAAAAAAAATCCAGTCGTTTATTTTCAAAAAAGTGACACATTTTAAACTTGTATACGACCCCCCCGCACAAAACAATTCTCATAGAGTCAATGAGCTCCATACACTCATAAGATGATGGACAAAATTTCAATTTTTCATCCTAAAACATCTGTGGGAGATATCTTATAAAGAGGATCAGCTACTATTCATGAATTTAATGTGAACAAAAAGATATTTTCTTTCGTAATTTCTGTATGACCCCCGAAGGAAAGAATCTGTGTTATATATATATATATATATATATATATATATATATATATATATATATATATATATATATATATATATATATATATATATATATATATATATATATATATATACAGAGAGTGAGAGCTGAAAATTTGAATAGAATTAGAATAGAATAATTGTAAAATTTGTAATGAAATCTTATTGTTTAAAAAACAAAAAACAATATATTCTTAAAAATAATCGATACATTTGATATTTAGTGTGCATCCCCTTGTTTTTTTTTTATTTATTATTAAAGATTCGATACATCTTGCCATACTTTGTTAAGATGGTTGTATTTAGTTGTTAGGGTGGCAAATTGAGATGTCTTTCTATCAGAGCATTTTTTCTTTGCAATGGCCCCAAGATTGTCTACTGGGCTCATATCCGGACTGTTTTCGGGCCATGGAAGAGATTTTATGTTTTTTATTTTTTTTTTTAATCGAAAAATTGGGTCACGGGTTTTGCTTTATTGCACGGAGTTCCATTATGCATGAAGTCTAAATTTCAAAACCAGTCTTTTAATTGTGGAATGGGTCTTTGTGGAAACAATTTTTTGCCAATGAGCCATGAAAACATTTTCAAATTGCAATATCTCGGCAACTAGTCAACTCAGAGACATGGGATTTTTTAAAATTTAATTTTCTTAGACAAAGAGCAACAGTTTTTTCTAATTATAAGTGGTAGGAAAAGAGGGACCGTATAAAAATTAAACTTTGCATTTTAATATGTATACAGCCTCCAGTAAAAATATTGCCATTTCTTGAAGCTGCTCTTTATACTTTTCTAATTGAAGGTGCATTTCGATCACTTTTGGTATAAAAGATAATCGCTTTTTGACATCTATTTGAATCACCCTGTCGTATATGTATGTAATGTATAAAAGGGTCATTTGGGTTTTACTTGTTTGGGTATTGTTCAAGCGGGTACTTTCACTGTAAGTTTTGCTTTCCTGTCATACTTGCCACGCGCGCTCTTGAGCTATGTCTTTAGTTAATTGTCAGACACCAAGCCTTCGATTCTGTGTTCTTTTCAGTGTACGCGTGTCCCCACGCCTTTGTAACCCCGGATGCAGGTCATGTTAATAAATGCACCTAATTCGATTAGAGAGAGGCGGAGTTATGTCTTAGCAAACCACGTGGTGTGGTGAACGTAAATACGCCCGCACCTCGAAAATCAGGAGACTTCTGCCACTAGAACTGCTTGATGAATCCACGAGGATTTTCGTACCCGTCTCCCCTCCCCTCTTCTCACTCTATACTATAACTTAAATGTAATGTTCAATAAACCATTTTACCTGCCTTAACTCTGGAACTTTACTGGAATATCTGACGTCTCGTGTATATATATACCGGGTGCGCCAAAAGTTCGCGCAAACTTGCATACAATTTGCATACATCATCTTGGTGTATGCATAGCAACGCCACCTATCGGTCACTTTTTTAACTATTTTTTGTTTGTTTGTTCTTTAAAAATGTCCACCCTCCTTCTGATGCCATTCGTGCAAACCGCTTTTCTTTATCATCCTTTGTTCTTTTTTAATGATTTTTTAAAGAAAAGCGGTTTGCACGAATGGCATCAGAAGGAGGGTGGACTTTTTTAAAGAACAAACAAAAAAAAAATAGTTAAAAAAGTGACCGATAGGTGGCGTTGCTATGCATACACCAAGATGATGTATGCAAATCAGGTTGTCCATAAAACACTCAAATGCACGTGGACTCCTCAATCGATGCCAACATCATGCTGTCGTTACAGGATAAAGCGTTGATTATCGAGCTCTTGTATAAGAATAACGAATCAGCCAAGGGGGGTTAGGGGGGTCATAACCCCCCCCCATGGGAAATTTTTTGCCATACAAAATGTATATTCTTCATTACATTATGGCACACACGTATGCATATATATGAGTTGTAGTAGTCGTAACCCCCCCCCCCCATGAAAAATTTCTGGCTACGCTCCTGGAGTCAGCAACAGGCGTACTGAGGAAATTTCGCACTGCAAAGTAAATCTTTGAAAATATAGAATTGTGTCGGTGTTGTGTTTCTGCTCATTTTTATTTTAATGCGTACCTCATTTGCATTCATCTGCTTCGCATACTCAACATCAGCGCCACCTATTGGTCATTTTTGAACAAATTTTTTTTTTTTTTTTTTTGTTCTTGAAAAAAATACGCCCTCTTTCTGATGTCACACATGCAACCGGATATTTTTATCATCATTTTTTTTTAATGATTTTTTAAAGGTAATTTGGGTTTTACTAGTTTGGGTATTGTTCAAGCGGTACTTTCACTGTAAGTTTTGCTTTTCTGTCTTACTTGCCACGCGCGCTCTGGAGCTATGTTTTATTTATTTTGATTTTTGTCAGACATCAGGCCGTCGATTCTGAGTTCTGTAGAGTGTACACGTGTCCCCACGCCTTTGTAGCCCCGGATGCGGGTCATGTTGGTAAATGTGTGTGGTTCGATCAGAGTGAGCGTAAATGCACCCGCACATCGAAAATCGAGAGACTTCTGCCACTGGAACTGCTTAATGAGTCCACGCTGATTTTTGTACCCGTCTCCCCTCCCCTCTTCTCATTTCTCATTCTATATTGTAACTTAAATGTAATGTTCAATAAACCATATTATCTGCCTTAACTCTGGAACTTTACTGAAATATCTGACGTCATATATATATATATGTGTGTGTGTGTGTGTGTGTGTGTGTGTGTATGTGTATGTATATTCGAGATGATTTCATCACACATACAGTAATATGCATGAATCCTATTGGAGGCTTCTCTAGAAAACAAAGACGTAAAAACAGTTTAGCCTTCCCGACCTGTTATTTCTGTCTTGGGTGCAAACAGACGCGTTTCGGGGCATGTGTGTTTGCACAGGTGGAATATAAGCGGAGTTTATGAACGAAAATAAAAAGTAACCAGAAAGACAAATCACGTCAGACGCATCCATTATAAAAACGTTTTCCAACTAAACTACATTTTTGCGGCAAATGTTGGCGTGGCGAGATTTCAGTTGCGTGATTAAGGCAAAGCGAGACGAATGCTATCTACATAAGGAGAGGGGGGGAATTCCTTCAGCGGGGGATCTTTTTAAGGGTTTCTGACGCGTGCCCACGTTACGTCTGGAGCAAAATCGCCCAGACCGTTAGATGGACTGTTACGGTTTAGGACAAAACCCTGGAACTTACACTACGGACAAAATTTTAGGGCTAGTCTTAGAAATGCTGTACATCACTATTAATTTAATTTTGCCAGACTTTGTAAAAGATCTTTGAAAATGTATTTCCATCTGTTAACTGAAAAATAAATCGTTAAAAACTTATATATTATGCTCGAAAAGGATGAATGTCTCTACAGTGTCATAGACAGTGATGTATTGGAATTCTTTTCAGTGCTCCTGCAGAAGTATTTATAGATACAGACCCTCTTTCCGGCGGAGAGCTTTATCTTGCCATCCTTAATAACAAATACCCATTTTGTTTCGCTTAAAATAGGGTTAAATTATCTAAATGACGCTTTAACCCTTTGAGGCGCAACCCTTTCCCAAAGGGTCTCTAGATCTGTGGCACGCGATGAACGTTTCGATCGTCCGCCATCTTGCTGGTCGTTGAGTCGAGCGATGGCAACGGCTGCCCTTTTTTTAGCATTGGGCCATCTATCCAGCTGTTCTCGCGTTCATCCATTTTTCGGCAGATGTCAGTGCTGTTAAAAATAATCGTGACCATTTTTTTACGGGAAATGGCGTGCGAAAAAGTAAAGGATTCTCGTGGAGCTAGGTCACCCGCAACTATTTTTATAGAAATCCAATCTATTCTTCGTGACCTTCAACAGTCAAAACGTCAACAGTTTGGTGGTCTCAGAGCGAAACCACTGCGCGTTAAAGGGTTAAAGAACGACTGCCCATGGAGTGCATTGGAATTCTTCTGAGCACTTCTGTAAAACAGCAATAAATGCTCCGAACACAGTTTTCAATAGGGTACTTCGCACAGTGCTTAGGAATAGTACATGTAAATTTCGTAGTTTCAGTTTGAGGTCGGACGGACAGACATAGTCATAAATACAGTGGCCGCCGCTTATTAAGGTCACATCGGGACGGATTGAATTGGACTGGAATAACCGAAATCTGATGTAAACGGCGCGACCTGTAAAGGTGAGAAAATTTAAGAAAACAAATGAGTTAATTAAATCCAAATATATGAATTACATCTGTCAAGAGTTAAACGTATGTACATATTTATTAAAGAATAAAGAAGTGAAAAAGCGAAAAAATACGTAAGTACATTTATTAAAAAACAAAACAAAACAAAAAAAACAGTTTCAACTTCTTGAGATAGGGTGGAGGGAATCCGAAGCTAAAGGCTGATTCAGGAGCGCAGCAAATTGAATCTGGCTTAACCCTTTAACGCGCAGTGATCCCGCTCTGGGATCACCCAACTCTGACGTTCAGACTGGTGCCAGTCACGAAGAATAGATTGGATTTCTATAAAAATAGTTGCGGGTCACATAGCTCCACGAGAATCTTTTACTTTTTAGCACGTCATTTCCCGTGAAAAAAATTGTCACAACTATTTTTAACAGCACCGACATCTGCTGAAAAATGGAAGAATGCGAGAACAGCTGGATAGATGGAGCCCTTTCCCAATGCTGAAAAAAGGGCAGCCGTTGCCATCGCTCGACTTAACTACCAGCAAGATGGAGGACGATCGAAACGTTCATCGCGTACCACAGATCTAGAGACCCTTTTTTGACGACAGCTGGCTGTGCTCGCGCACAATTACGCGGTGTAATTAAAGCAACGAACAATTATAAATGTATACACGCTTAAACAAAACGAGCGAAATTCGACCAGTCGGAGCGATTTTTGGCCCAGTTTTCAAAAGTGGTCTTTCCCTTTAGGAGCGTTTTTCGATCGCAAGAGCGGAGCGAAATACAGTAGAATCTCGCTACAACGATATCCTCTATAACGATAATTCTCTCTATTACGATATTTTTTCATAGTCCTGGCTGAATTCCCTTTAGATTAATGTAAAACAGTTCTCTGTATTACAATACCCTTTAAAACGATTATTCTCTCTACAACGATGGTAATAATTATCCCTTACATCAGAATAATTCTCTCTACTACGATATATTTTTTTCTTTTTCTACGATGCATCAGAAGCCCAACTCATGCACAAACATTGAAAGCTACACCAAGAAAGTCGAGGTGAAACGTGGTTGGAACGGGTTGGACCACACCTCTGCCAAAGAACGTCTTCTAAGTTTCGTTTTGCTGATGTGACACTATGGTAATGAGAAAGTGCATTTCTCGTAAGTCGGAAGGGCAGTTGGATGACACATCTTTGATTCCTATCCCCCTCTTTAAAAATTGGTCAAGGATTCCTTTCACCGGAACTGATATAGAAAACGATACGTTCTTTTGTCTGAACTTGAGTAAGAATTTTAACCTCCGATAAATCCTATCGAGGTCGATTATTACACGAGGATATTTTAAATCATTTATGAGTTTTGTTTACTTTGAAGTTTGTTTAGTGAAAATCGAAAGCAAATGGCTAAAAGAAAACAAATATCTATCGAAGTGAAATTCAACATCATAAAAGATTTTGATAAAGGCATGAAGCAAAACAAATAAGGATAAATTAATGGGTATGTATTTTCGATTAATATCTGATACATTTAAAAAAACGCTTTTGAGGCATTCAGGTATTATTTATTTACACATTATATATTTGTTATTCAAATATGGTATAAATATTTATAAGCTATATCTCCGCTAGAATCCCTGGCGAGGCGGCAATAACTAAAATTTGTGAGTGATGTGAAAATTACTGAAAATTATAAGCATGTTTTTCTCCTTTTATCTTATCTTATATATAATAAAATCCGAGAGTAAACATTGTATGTAGCT